>QFDD01001048.1:0-20939 GCA_006871305.1 Vachellia collinsii
TTCTTGTTTTTTCTAATTTTCTTATATAACTACTTAGATCAAACATCTGGGTTTGCCTACTTTAATTAATACTTTCTCCTTTGTACCCAAAATAATTAATTAATTTCGTTGACTTTGCCTTCCTCAAGCATCCAAATATAGTCTCATTCCGCTCAGGCTCATTAATGTTAGTCACATGAAATTCAAAGTTCAAAGGATTTGACCTTTGAATAATTTGCTAAAGAGAAACAAGGCGAATATGTGTATTACTTCTTCCAATTTTCGATATAAAAATTATTATATTAGTTTCTTTTAATCCTACATATAAGACTTTATCTCACAAATTTATATTTATTTCTAAATTCTTTTTACTAATTTCACATATTAAGGGATTTCCATTCAATGATTAGTTTCCAAATTCTATTTGGATTGCTTGACTAAAAATAGTATTTTAGGAAAATTAACACAAATTTTATTGCAAAAAACATGCTTAACTTTTTTTTAAAAAATTTTTATTTAACTTTTACATCTAGGATAAGATGAAATAATACCTAATAATTCTAATATATATCTGACAAATAAAAATTCTGATAAGTCACACTATTCATCAGTGATAAATAAACCTTGACTTATTTATAAAATTTTGTATAATACATGCAACCCATACTAACTTGAAGGGGACAAAAAAAAAGAAGCGAACTATGCGTGTGAATATTGCCAACAAGAAAAATTTAGGCTTTAAGGGGTAAAGAGGTGTGAAAGAAACTAAAAGGCAAAAAAAAGAAAAGAGATTCTCGTATTATAAAAAAAATATTGGTGGCCATATTATTGGGAGTTGTGAACTAACCACTTTCTAACGACTTGGTCTCTATACAAAACTAATTTCTTATTTAAATTTTTTTATTCCTCTGCTTACGTTCCAATATGATAGAGAAATACGTAGAAACATGGGGAAAAAAACACTAATGCAGTACTGTAGTAAGTAATTTTTTTCATAAAAAAGTACGTACTATAGTACACCGTAAGTTTCTTATAAAAATGAAAAAGGTATTAAATTCCCGAACATGAATATATCTCAAGGTGGTCCAGATTAGAAAGTACAAATTCAATGCTTAATAAATGAATCATATTTTATTCAATATTTCAGCAGGTGCATGCATGAATTAAAATTCAATTTCATTCAATGGGTAGGTTAGTGACATTACGTATAACTTGCATAAAGTGGATAAGGAAAGCACATGAGAACCAATTCAACACCCACCCCTCCTACAACCAAGGTTCAAATATTTGGATTGGGTATAAACTGGGTAAAATAGTGATTCAAGGGTCGGTGGGTCAGATTGGGATAATTTTATCTTATTTTCTTATGAGTAAAATTATTTAAATAGAAAATAGAGAATTAAAGGTTAATTTTATTACCATATTTTTTTAAAAAATTTAATGAACCACATCTTCTCACTTTATTCATTTTTTATGTTTCTAGCTTTCAGGTTTTTTTTTTCAAAAAAACAAGTTAACCCACCCAATCCGCCTGTTTAACTTGGTTGGACAGGGTAACACTGGATCGGCTCCATTTCAATTGGCAACCTAGACCAGTTTACCGGTTTCCGGTCTAAACCGGATGGGTTAGTTAGATTTTTTGTTCCTTGCCCACAACAATAGAAATATATAACTATAATTTGTGTGTATGCTCCCATTTTTCTAAAATTCTAACAGGTGTTAGTTATAATGGAATGAGTTTTAACTGCTTAAACAATTTGAGTATGTGTAAATACAGAAAATCCCGTTGAAAGAGTTGTCCCAATTTAACCCAACATTTCTAAAAGATAACCTAATCATATGGTCATACCAAAAAAATTCTTCATTGTCATGATGATACTTATGTCAGTTGTCATGATGATACTTCTTATGTCAGTCAAGGACATTTAAAGGCCAATGATATAACTAAGGACTAATCTCTTTGAAGACTTTAGGGATTATAGAAATTGGGTTTGCGCATTTTTTTTAATTAGGTATTTTTCATGCACATAGTTAAGAAATTGAATGCTTGACAATATATTTAAAAGACCTAACTAACAATTCGGTTCAAGTGATTTGACATTTGTTACATTATAATAAAGTTTTGAGTTCACATCTAAGTTCCATAGAAAATATATGTGACTTTAATATGTTTCCAGAAGCCATATGGCGTGTGTTTGTGTAAAGAGATTCTTCCTTATTAAGCTTACTTTGATCATAAGGAAAGGCTCAAAGAAGTAAAGGAGCGCTTGACATTTTCTCTTTTCATAATGTAACATTTTTTATAATAATTTTATAAAAAAAATAAATTTGAATGGTTGAAATGTTAATGTGATGATTATAAAAAGGGGAGGGGTACGGGCAAGAAAGAAGTAACTATGATTCACATCAAACAAGATTTTTTTTTTTTTGGGTTTTTAGTACACCAGTTAAACTCTGAAAAAAATATAGAGAAAATAAAACAACGAAATTAAATCGATCAAAACTATTTGCAATTCAACAAATGAGGATGTAGTGCTCATCCTCTATATCCAAATTTAAATTTGAGAACCTAAATTCAATTCAATTTAAATTTTATGATTATAATATTCTTTACTTTAAATGATAAAATATTAAGAAAAGATTAATTTATTCACCATCATCACGTTTTGAAAAAGTATATTTATAACATAAAAATAAAGAAAAATTTATGCTTCTTAGATTGCCATTTTAAATATTCACACAGGTTAATTATTGAAGTTCTCGCTCAATTTGCATATTCTGTGCTGTTGTTGCCATTTTAAAGAGTCCCCTTCTTGTTTTTTTTTTTTAATACAAATTTGAGCCGAAGGTTTTACAATCCTCATTCATGGTAGAGAATGATGGGCCTCCTATTTAAAAAAATAATGGGCCTTAATTTTAGAGAGGCCAGGTTTTATACTCTTGGGAATTTTCTTTCACAAACGGCCCGGCCCATAATTTTTCTGAGCAAATCATTTCTTGTATCACCTTGGCAAAAAAAGAGGCAAAGAAGATCCTATATATATATAAAAGAGAACTTCACATTTTATTAGAAACACTGAAAGGTTAAGATGATCTATTAATTATTGATGGTTTGAGCGATATCTTGTAATCTTGGAAGTTTAGCATGAAATTTGTACACGCATGTGTTTTAAGTAATTTTTTTTTTAATGTTTTAGTGAGTGCTTGAATTAGTTTATTTTAAGAAGTTTCAGGTAAATATATTAATAAAATTTTATTTTGATTTATATGAAAGTACTTTTTAAAATGATTCTGGGGGTTTCTCGTTTACAAAGTTACAATCCTTATCCATGATAGAAAAAGTGGGCCAGCCATTTAAACAAATAACAGGCCTTAGTTCTTAGTGAGGCCCATCTTAAAATCTTGTGTGATAAACTGCAAATCATGTTATATTGCAATCATACTGGTTATAACGCTGCGTTTCATTGGCGCCAAAACGGCGCCGTTCGGGGGGCGCGGGGAGATCACATCCAACATACCAAAATGACGCTGTTTGGCCCTCTCCCAGGTGAGTCGGGTAACCCCACGTGACCCGGTTTCCCCTTTATCCCTCATGGCCGCCAACCTGGATTTCTTGGTATCCGTTCCTTGTGAAGGTGAGGTCCTTTTTTAGGAATCTAGGGGCGCTTTTGGAGTGTTTTCCATAGAAATATTAGCGAAAAAGGACCTTACACCATATTTATCAAAGATAATGCAGTAAAACACATTATGAATCCTTTTCAAAATCAAAATCAAATCTTTAACAGCTTGTTCTTTTCGGCAAAAAACCATTAGTTCTGGTGGCAAACTTTCATATTGATGAAAAACACAAGATTCAATCACATGCTTACGTACACATATAGTCAAGCAGAGATCCAAAAACTTCAGGATAAGATTAAAAACCAAAAACGAAAGATCGCAGATCGCAGTTTCCCATACAAATATCCATATACACCGATGAGCATGTAGAACAGAATCACAAATACACATACATATATTGATGAGCACATTTCTGTTTCAGTTGAAGATATTCATACATATATCCAGGCATTCAGATTTGCCAAGAATAATCACAAATAATAAATTTTTTTTGCAAATCTCCTTTTATTTTCACAGATAGAAAAATTCCATTCTTTCCCACATCAAAAGAAAATGAAGGCAACATGTTAGAGCAAAGCTCAACCATAAATAATTTATACATCAATCCATGAGCTCTCTAATAACAAACAAATCATAGAGGAACATATATTACCTCTCACCATTGCTTTATCTTTCTTATTTGGGATCCAAAATTAATAATGGAAAAATAATATATGTAAAACAAATAAAAGGTCAGAATATAACTCACAAAATGTGAGACAGGTCCCTTTTGACCGGAGAAAAGATACAGTGATGGTGAATAACTGTAACCGGTCAAGGAATCTCAAAAGTAATTAGGATTCTTTCTATCACTTGTTAAGCTTAACTTGTTACTCTTATTATCAGAAATGACCATTTTGTAAAACCAACTAGGTTATACCCTATCTAAGCTTAATGCCCTTAAATATTATACAGGTCACACTCAAGATATATCTATAATAATTATATATATTATAATAAATACCTCACATTATAATCCCATAACACGTGATTTGCAAACAGTAGTAGCTATTCCTGTCTCGTCCGTTGACCGCTACACCAAAGATCTTAATTAAAATTCTCAGACTTTCTCTTAGTATCATGTTTAATGTGTAGAAGATACTTGAAAGAGATTAAGATTGCAATTATAAATAATAGATTCTATCAGCAAAAAGGGGCATCTGAACATCATTAAGAGAAGAAAAAAGGGTCACAGCCATAGATGGACGGATTAAGAAAAGAAAACTCACTGTTTTATATTCAAAACGGTGCCATTCTATTTAAATGGAGAAAAACTGGAGAGAGCCTGCAGTGGAGAGGTTCCAAGCCTGTTGGTCAAACTTTAGGGACCTTAAATAATTATGAATACTATATATATAGTATTGGTTTATCTGGTTCAAACCATACTACCAAAATACTTATAAATTATTTTCTAACATAGATGTTCTCATTTTGTGAATGGGATTTGAGGTTGATCATACAAGTAATCAGTGGGGTTTAATTTATAAACACTCCCGAGAAACACAGCACAAATAACACATTACTTTTCTAAATTTCAATAGTAGGAGGAATAACATTTATGTAAGATGAGAAAGAAACACCACAGCTATAATAAACAGCGCGCGAGCACGGATATATATATATATATATATATATTTGTATGTATGTGTGTGCAATCAAAGATGGCCAAAACGATGGGAGCGGGGAACGCGCCGAACAATGGCTTTCAAAAGAGCCACGTAGAGCGGGAACTGTGCGATTGCGTAGAAGGAAGCAGGAAGACAAGTGGCGGCGTAAAGAGGGAACACTCCCTTCTTGAATTTGTCCTCAAGCACGAAGAAATGCGCAGCGCAGAAGGAGATGAGCATTGAGGTAATGGACACGAACAGCGAGCTCAAGCCCAGAAGAAGCTTCAGCGGCAAATCTCGCTTAAAATCTGTGTGTTGCTTGCGAGAGGTGAGTATGGAGAGGAACATGATCAGTGCAGTGACAGAGAAGCAGAGCCCAATAAGTGCAGTGACAGCAAAAAGTTCAAACGCGGGCTTCCCTTCTAAGGTTGGTTTGCCAGTCTGTTCATTGTTGCCGCCGGGGACGGAGCTCGACGTCGCAAACGAAACTCCTGCAACCAGGGCAGCCACCACGGAGCAAGATTCAGACGTCTCCTTAAGCCAATCGCTACCCCTCTGGACAAGATTTTGATGATCTCTAGAGAAGATTTGTCCCGGAACTTCGTCCTTGTTGTTGGCAAGGAAAATGAAGTGGGATGGTGGAAACGATTTCACATGCTGCAAATATTCAAGTCCAATATATATATATATATATATATATCTCGTGAAACTAGTTTTCTTTTATATTTGCTAGCAACGGTAATTATTAACATCTAGGCATATATACGCATGCATTTACCTCGTACCACTTGATTTCCCATTGCATCTGCATGGCAGCGCCATGAATTTTCCAAGGATGAGATGCGTCTTCCTCATACTTGGCTGCTAAGTGTAGTATGGTGTTGCCATCAGTGTCTACTGCTTGAACGAGGTCTCGCCAGAGTTTAGGCTTCTTTAATTCCACGTTTAAGTGCTTGTACAGTGCGTCTAAAATTGGGGGTTGCCTATTCTCCGCTGCAACCAGCACTATGTTTTTCTTCTTCGATGAGGTATCGTGGATGGAGACTGGCAATCGTTCAAGGATTTTGTTCACCACTTCAACTACACCTTTTTGGGCTGCCACCAACAAGGCTGTATCAGTTCTTCCTGGAACCTCTTTATCTTTGTTCTCATCACCTGCCATATATATATATATGTGTCAATTCATCATTTATATATCGTATGGGTTTGATTTGAACGAACTCATAAAAATTAAATGCATGGGTTGGTTACCTTTCTTATCTTTTTCATAGGTGCTCCTATATTTTTCTGGAAGTAGTGCGTTGGGTGATTCTAATACTCCAAAATTCAATGGGCCAGGGTCATTTCCATCTTTAGTCATGTATAGGTTCTTAGGGTTTTTCAGCAGTTCATCCAGTATCTGAACACTCCACTTATGCGTTTGTCTCGCTTTTATTATTTCATCAAATGTTTTCCCTGATCGATCCATCGATCACAAGCATGTTCACAGGATGAAAACTTACTCAATTGGAAGTATGACTAGAGTGTATAGAAGTAATCAATAAATTAAACTTGAAGAAGAAGGTAGAATGGCGTACCAAATCCTAGAATGCCAAATAAATTTCGCAAGGCCATGAATAGAAACTGAAACCAGGTGGCATAATTTTGTGGAACATTTCCCTTAATATGAGAGTCATAATGGTTCTCTGGATCCCTCTCTGCTTCTCTTCCTGCCAGCATGCATCATAAACGCATCATAATATTTCCAATACAAATTAAAGCCACCTACTTTTTTTTAACACCGATATATAAGAGAATGATATACACATTGTAAAAAAAAAAAAAAATTAACGTACGTGTGTTTAAAACATAAGTTCGAATCAATTTATTTTTCAAACTTGATTTTGAATAATTATCAATATGTTTACTATAACATTATTTTTGTTCAAAATTCAACTCGAATTAATTATCAAAGTACTAACTTGAAAGGATCTGACGACATAGCCAGTAGTTATCTGGACACTTCATTTCATTGCTTTCACGACATAGCCAGTAGTTGTCTAGACACTCAATTTCATTGCTTCTAATCTTGAGTGTTAGAAGAGCATCGTCAAATTTCAGCGGATCTACGCTTACACCTTGCACCGAAAATGAACAAATTAAACCCTGCACACGTTTTGTTTGGAAAGAACACACACACACACACACGTAATATTGTTTGAGTTTAATAATAAGAAAATTAAAACCTAGTGGGAATACTTACAATAGTATATGATTTTCTGCCACCATGAGAGGTAGTAGCCACTTCTAAAAGCAGAAGGTTTGCTGGCTAGGATATGAAGAGGAGTTATTCCCTTCTCGTTGCATCTGCCCAGAAGATATGGGCACAGTTGCATTATGTGAAATGCCAAGTCTGCAAATGCATGCATGTTAATAATTAATTAAGATTATGAGTATATATACACAAACGTACACATATCGTCTAAGACGGAAAACCATGCATAAATGCGTATACGCTTCCACGAGAAGCTGTGAGGGATTTTGTTGAGCGATAGTATGGAAGGTTCACTTACCATAGTGCTCTCTTTGAATGGCCCTGTGAAGTACAGTATCTCCATTGGGAGCTGTAAGGAGGTTATCCTCTAGTTCTGAAGCAGCCTGGAGCAAGTAGATGAAGAAATGTTTACGGTTGTCGAGAGCAGCCACAAATATAGGGTTCTCTCCCCATTTGTTAGTGATCTTGAGCAAATCCTCCATGCTCATGAATCCTTTTGCTGCCTCTACGATGCACTCGCACATTCCCACGGAGCCTCTCGCAGCTGCCCGATGCAGAATTGTGTCCCCTACCTCATTCGCCTTCTTCAGAGCCTCCCTCTTTTCCTCATCATGCCGTTGGTCGGCGTTGACAATAATATGCACCAGCGCCGCCACAACGCTTTCGTTGTCTTCGTTGATGACCATGTGCAGTGATGTGTCTCCTGAGCTCGTGATCTCTGCGCTCCACACCTCTGGCTTTGTTTGGTATAACTGCATCACCTCTCCCCAATTCCCTTGGAGCGTGTGCGTATATAATTCACCGATAATATCTGATCCATGTTTATGTCTTTCTTCGCTCATTTGTGAATATGAAGACAGAGACTCCAATTTGGTTATATTCTGAATGATCGATGATGAAGAACGCCACACTATATATGAGTTACTAGCGTTCACCACTTCATCTCGATCCCTTTATGACCATCCATGTCTATTTATACTAAACTCTGCCGCTTTAATGAAATTTAACGAAGAGAAGAACGCTAGATTACTTGATGATTAGCTTTTGGAATGAAAAGGGTAGAGATTGGGGTACACCTAGCGTCAGTTTGAATAAAGGTTTAAAAAAAAATAAAGTTTCCTACTCCCTTTAATTATTTTCTCTTTACAAATTATGTATATGTATTGAAGTAATTGCCCATCTTGACTTCACAGCATACCATGTGATTTTGCCTAATATAGAAACCACCACAAGTTAAGGATAGATGCAATCGAATCTCCACCAAAAAGCAGAAAAAAGAATTGTAGCTCAAAAAAGCCAGTGAGTGTGAGATGGAGTAAGAATTAGAGTTTGTTAGAATTAGCTTTTTAAAAGTGCTTTTACATAATCCAAGATAAGTATCTGACAGAAGTTTTATCTTGACTTGTGTGAAAGTGATTTTGAGATGTTGGCAAACAAGCTATTAGTGTGAAATGATGAGAAACTTGTAATAATATATGTCCCTGAGTTTTAAAGTCGAAATGATTTTGCCTCAAGCCTTTGTCCCTATGATGAATTATATTGTGCGTCTGAGTTTTAAAGACGATGGGGAAGCAATAAAAGAAGAAAGGGAAAAGGCACAAGGGATTGCAGCTCGCAAAAGCGCCAAAATTGATGGAATTGATTAAGGGGAGAATGACAATGAAAGAGAATCTAACAAAATTAATACGAAAATGAGGACGTCTTATATTTTTTATGAAACATGTATATTACTTTTTAACTTCTAAAGCTACTACTTGAACTCTATATTTATAATTTAAAAGTCATCGATTTACATTAGTTTGTTATACGTACACTCCTCAATATAATTGTCAGTCTCCTTTACTTCAATGTGAATTTTCGTGCTTTATGGCACTTTAATTCTATTTATTGGATAAAGTTAATTAACCTCAGTGTCTAAGGAGTGGCAGTTGATAACAGGTAAACTTGTAGAGAAATGTACGACTTTCAATTTTACTATTCACTGGAATTAATGACTATATAATAAAGTACAGCCGCATTCAATGTTTTTGTAATTTCGACATGGTATGTTTTTCAGATCACAGACCATTCTCATTCATACGTGTTGAAAAATGTCATTCCAAAGGATGCAAAATGTTGGTACAGATGACATTATTTTAAAGTTGTGATGTTGTGCGTGTGATTCTCTTTAAGGAAAATTAAAGTGAAGGACCTGTAAAAAAATATTATTAAAAGGATCGAATTAAAATATAACTTTGAATTACTAAATTACACAACCAAATCTCCAACCTACACCCTTCATCTCATAATTTTTAGAATAAAAATAAAATTAAAACTAAAATTTGTATCCTTTTTACTTTGTACTTTTACCTAAATCCATATATATATATATATATCATATAATTCTTAATACGATAACATAAATTAAACTCTCTTTATTGAAAAAAAAAATTAAATCCATTTCATATTTGGACTACGCTTAGTCAAGTTCTTTTACATGATTTTTTTTCCCATAAATTTCTTCTAAAACAAAACTAAATTATACAAACGTTTTTTATTTGTTTAAAAGCGTGTAAATCATATTTTTGTTTTCTAATCTACACAAACTTTCCTCAACATATATAATATAATAAAAAATTATAAAATAACTCCAATCTTATTTTTCCCCCTACCAATCTTACTAGAATTATATACTTTTATTTTAATTAAAATATCTATTTAAAAATTGAGAAAAAATTATTTAATTGAATGTGGGGAAAAGGTAGGAGGGAATGTGTAGGAAGTTGGGGAGGGACACTTACATTTTTTTAAAGTGAGGCTTCTGGTTTATGCATTTGTGGCGGTCTTATTAGGAGTTATGATAGGATATTCCTACAGGGATTTATGTATCGAGTTGGGATGTGATATGTGATTTCCACTGAACTGTGGGGTGTCCCATGGGGCCTTAAACTTCCATGGAATGGAGGATTTATGCGGGTCATCTTGGAGAGTGACTGTGGCGAAGTTCTTCATCTTATTCAATCCCCAACATTGTTAGACCATCCAGATTATAGTGTTTTTGTTGAAGTACAGGCAATGCTCAGCCGTGATTGAGAAGTTGAATTAGTACAGCGTGATTGAGAGTCTAATATAGTTGTAGATATTTTGGCAAGAGAAGCTTGGCAGGTGCCGGTCGACCTGCTAATAATAGATACTCCTTCAGAGCATGTGGAACATTTTTTTGTTGATGGATCTTCAAAATGTTCTTAGTAATGTAGCCATGTAGGCTCAAGTGGTTAGTGCTTGAGTATCTCTCTTACCATAAAAAAAATTTATCTTTTAGAGTTTAGTTTTTTAAAATAACTATGATTTTTATAATCATTCTCATTTGATTTTGTTTACTATATGTTCATGGGTCTAATTTTCCCTTCTCTTTAATTATTTTCCCTTTATAAATTATATATGTGTATTGAAGTAATCGACCATCTTGGCTTTACAGTATACCATGTCATTTTGCAGTCCTAATATAGAAACCACCACAAGTTAAGGATCGATGCAGTGGAATCTCCACCTAAAAGCAGAAAAAAGAATTGTAGCTCAAAAAAGCCAGTGAGCGTGAGATAGAGCAAGAATTAGTGTGAAATGATGAGAAACTTGTAATAGAAACAAGCAGTGAACAGGTGAAGTGAAATGAAACTGAGAAACAAAAAGAATATAGATAGGTAATAACAATCAAGCCAAGTCCAGCACTCTGCCTTTTTGAAGCCTCATCCTTATGATGAATTATATTGTGCGTCTGAGTTTTAAAGACGAAGGGGGAGCAATAAAAGAAGAAAGGGAAAAGGCACAAGAGATTGCAGCTCACCAAAGCGCCAAAATTGATGGAATTGATTAAAGGGAGAATGACAATGAACGAGTATCTAACAAAATTAATACCAAAATGAGGACGTGTTATATTTTTTATGAAACATGTATATTACTTTTTAACTTCTGAAGCTACTACTTGAACTCTATATTTATAATCTAAAAGTCATCGATTTACATTAGTTTTTTTATACATACACTCTTCAATTGTCAGTCACCTTTACTTCAATGTGAATTTTCGTGCTTTATGGCAAGAAATCAAATGATCATTCCTATGTAAGCATCCAATATCATATCGCAGTAATATATATAATCCAGAGAATTCCAAAGATCAACCCACGAGAGAATGGAGGGGAATAAGTGTTTGCTTTTTTAAAACAACATTTTGAATCATTTAAAATTTGTACTTAAGGAAACTTTTTTGATATATATAATCAATAGGAATACTTTAATTAAAAATTTATAAATTTGACTGATTAAAAGTAAATTGAATTCTTATATTTAGAACTAAAGTATATTTTCTTGCCAGCTTATAATTTACAACGGGAGGAATTGTTATTTAATGGATAATATCTTATTTGATTATGTTTCTATGCAAGCTCATTTAAATTTCTCAAGAATCATTTAAATACCTTAAGTGACACACTCTAGCTACATTTGCGTTCATAAAATAACTTCTAAGTCCCATAAATTATTTATTGTTATTGCATTGATGTTGTCTGTAACATCTCACTTAGTTCTCTTTTACATTCATTAGAGACTCTTAGTGAACCACTTTAATACCTTTAAAATCATTAGAATGGTCAAACAAGTGAATTTGAAAATTTTGGACCGAATTACTATTCATTGAAATTTTGACCAAATTTGAAAATTCATAATTAAGTCTAGAAAAATCAAAATTGTGTGGTTCAAGTCTCTAAATGAAGATTATCAAGTCCCCTCCAGGGAACAAATATCAATTTGTTCAATTTCTTGACCAATTAACACAGTTTATTACGTGAACAAACACCGTTCATTTGGCTATTTTCCTTTTTCCAGATTTTTCCTTCAACTTTGGACATCATAACTTTTTGTAGAAAACTCCAAATTGAGAAAACTTTAGCTCATTTTAAAGCTTGTCATGTGAAAGATTTAAATGGAAAATTTCAAGTCATTTGGACTTGATTTTCTCAGATTTCTGACTACCTCAATTTAAGTCATTATTAAAGGTATTGGACCCTTTGACCTTTCTTTAGCATACTTATATATTTCCTCTCTATGCATTTATCATCATGGTATAATGAACTAGCATGCTTTATATGTCTACAAAGCACATATAACTTGAATTATGGAGTTGAGGTTTATCATACATTTCTCCACAAATTGGCATAAAATAACATTTACAAACTTTGAATTTGATACTCATGCATTTTATGGTCTTTGTGAGAATAAGTCTCCCACATTAAGTCCTCACCTCCTTGTTTAACTTTGCTTGATTTTTGACCTAGAAGGTTATATTTTTGGGGAGAGTGAGATTCTTGGAATCTCAATAGCAAAAGTCACTAATGCATACATTAACATGCATGATTATCATTTATTTTTTATCTAGCTATGCATGAACATTTTATGATGCACTTTCAAAAACACTTTGCATATAGCCATGACATGTCATAAACACAACTTCACATGTTCACATAGCATATAAATATCATGCAAAATAGCACAATAAATAAACAACAATCAATGACAATATTAATGAAAAAATTAGTAACTTTGCTACCTCAATTCTTTAACTTGTTCCTTAACTTTCCTCTTGACTTGATGACTTCTTCCTTGCTCTTTGGAAACTTTCCTTTAAAACTTAACCTCTTACAAATATCATAATGCATTTGGAATTAATAACAAGCCACAAACTATGCATTAAAACACTTAAAAACCCCTTAGAACTCTTCTTTAACTACTTCGGGTCTTTGGACTCTAACTTTGTCAAAATTGATTCTAATGCTTCCAAAATCGTTTCCTCACTTACACCCTACACAATTTTGCCTTCTAAATCCATTGTAAGTATCAAAATCACTCTCTTTCTATCACTTCCCCTGCAGCATGAAATTTTTCCAAAAATTGGGAAAATGTGATTTTTCAGCTTCTACCTTCACATACATGCATAATCACATTCCTTGACCATTTTTCCATCATTAGACATCACAAAATCATTCCTTCCCTTGCCTGAACAGTGCCAGCCAGCAGCAATGAACAGTAACATCATGCCAAAAATTCATATATTCATCCAAACAACACAAAACAACCACCAATAGGTTCCAAATAATGCATAGAGTTGTTTTCTAGCAACTTTTTCATCTAAATCCCACTCTTCCTTATTTTCTCTCACAAAACCCTAACTTTTCAACAGCAAAATCTCATCATGAACCCAAGAATAAAGCCATAGAATTAAGGGGGAAGGCTTAGATTCATGGAATAGAAGAGGTTTCATGCATGAATCAAGCTTTACCTTGGATTTTTGAGTGATTGTCCTTGCTTTTCTCCTTCCCTTCCTCACGCCTTGCTCTCTTCCTTTTGCTCTCACTTGTGTCGACTTTGAGGTGCAGAAAGTGGAGTGAAAAGTGTCTCATAATGGGTTTAAATCAAATGGTAAAATGCTTTAAAAAGAGTGAGACCCACTTGAAGTAGGAAAATAATTTTACATAAGCATGTTTTACCACTTGTCTTGTGATATTTCTACCTTCTTTTGCTCTTGGAATAAGACCACTACAAGTGGCAAAATATGGACCTCTTCTCTTCCTTTACAAAACTTTTGATTTTCATAAAGTAGTTTTATGGTACTGAAAATGCATTTCGGTGGTCTCCTGATCACTTGACTAAATTAGGTTCATTAAAAATTTCCTAAATTCATCTGATACTCTCATGATTTTTCTCTGCCCAAATTGATTTCCTGAATGTCTTTAATTAATTTTTAAAGAAAAACCTAATTTGGGGTTTTTCCAAGCCTTTTTTTTCTTATCAAGGAAACTGCTTCTGACTTTCTCTTGGGAACAATTTTATAAAATACTAGAATTTTTGAGCTATTTTTCCTTACTTTGAGCTCAGATATCTGAGGCCTTTAGGTATTTTAAATAATTATTTTTGATTAATTATTTATTAAATAGCCAAAAATTAAATGACCTTTAAAATTCTCACGAAGGTCATTCTTGTTATTCTGACTTGAACTAAGCTTCAATTATTAATCAATGAATTTTTCTCTATCTTTTGAGACTATGTAAAATTTTCTGATATTTTGGTCGAACTTTGACCAAAATTCCCTTTGACTTTTACTTAATTACCAAAATGCCTTTGATGTCATAGATGGCAATTTGGTCCCTTGAATTCCAGGATTTCCACTTTAGTCCCCTTTTTAAAATGACATATAGGTCCTTGCTTTGTCTATGTTTGGCAGAACAACATCTTTGCTCTTCCTTTTCTTGCCTTTTGTCCTCTAAACCCCTAAAAAAAAATCATTCGTCACTCGTTTAGCTTTTATTTCTAGTTATCAAAAACCTAGATATTACATTGTCATTGATCTATTGAATTCTACAATGATTTTTTTTTTTCATTTTTTACCTCAGTATACCAAGGTTTTATTGTAACATTCCAAAATTTTGGCAAGATTTTATGAGATAGAATTGAGGTATTGCAAAGCTATTGAGAAAGTAAAGAAGCCTTGTGAATAAATTATTGCAACAAATTCTATTTGTTGGGAACTTATTCCTACTTTTCGGGAAAATTCAAGGAAAATAAGGAAGATATAAATGTTACCCAAATATTTATCGAAAGAATGGTTTTACAAATAAGGGTCAAATTTGGGAAGAAAATTACTTTTTAGGACAAAAAAATTATTATTGCATTTCAGGATATAAAAAAAAACAAGAAAAGAAAAGGATTTTGATGCAAAAAGGGAGAAATGTGGGAGGGCAAAATTGTAATTTAACCCCCGCACATGCCATATGTGGCAGATCATTAAAGCCACGAGAATCATCTCCATCTCCATTTCTTCTTTTTCATTCAAAAATGCGAGAGCGACATAGAGAGAGAGTGTGTAGAGGTGAGGTTGTCATATTGCCCTCATCTCGTGGACTATGTTCCATGCTTGTACTTGTTCTACCAAGTCCTCATACAAAATGTGAATTTTTTTATATCTTTTGTGAATTGATTTTGTTGAAGTACTACGAAAATATGAGACTTGAAAATTACCTTTTGAAATCGATTATTTCAAACAAGTTGTTTAATACATACTTGAAATTGTTTGTTTAATGATCTTTTCTGCAATTCCAATTATCTTCTTATTATATATTGTAGAAATTGAAATTTAGTATCATGTTATTTAGTGAAGTTAAATCTCTTAGACTTATTTATTCTATTTCATTAAAGGTATAAATGGAACGTTATTCACTGAAAATTTATTTTTGGCTTCAGATAGTTCTATTGACCCTATACATCTGGTTGAATAGTGAAGAGCTTCCTTATCGTTGTAAAGATTGCTGGCTTATTTTGTGGTTTTTGCTAGACATATATAGTAATTGAAACTTATGTATAACTTTTGAAACTTAGATGCTTCATGTAGTTTATAGGCAGTATCTATGTCTTCCGTTATATTTTAAAGAATATGTATATATGGTAATGGATTATGCTCCAAATGTTGTTATGAGATTTTATGTCATTGAAGAACTTTCGAAGTCTTTTTCATAAAAGGGACTTTGCCGAAATTTCTACAGAAAAACATAATATTTTGATAAGGTAGGGGTATGGTATGGTATGCATATGAATCTTGGAAAAAGAATGTAATTTATACATATTTTAGACTATTGTATTATTTCACATTTTGGCAAGTAGTGTATATATGCAAATTGAAGGCTTAAGGAATGTGAGATTTCTTATATTCCTTGCTGGTCACCTCTAAAATTGTTAGGGTGTGTAGTTACATACCATCATTTTTAAAAGTCTTTTTATATCATTTCAATGCTTGATGTAATTAAAACGAGTTTCATAAAAAGTAAGGCCAAATAGAAATTAGCATTCATCACAAGCCAGCAACTCACCATTTGATACACTGTCACTTTCAAACAATGCAACCATGGATCTGAATTTTGGGGGAAAATTATTAGAGGTTTTGCCAATCGACCAGAGCACTTGATTCTTCGTCTGTCTTTGTCTGTCTCCGTCTGAGTTTTGGAGGTGGAAAAGCAGAAGAAATATTGTAGCCCAGACAGGATTAAACATTTAATTAAATTGATTGACAGTTGAAAATTTACAATTATAAAAAAAATTAACGTTTTAATATGGTAATCAATTTGATATTATAACCAAAAAAGTAAAGAATATATTAAAATTATTTTTCAAAATTTTGGATATAAGGATATGTAATTAAATGATTATTATGTAATATTTTTGTTAAAAAGAGACATTTTGATAAAAATGATGACAAGCCAATGCTGTGATTTAAGTGTGAACAAATAGTTGGATGGATGAAAATTAATTTTCAAAACTAGAAGAGAAGTTTATATAACATATGCTTTGATTTTAATGGAGGTTGATATTGGTTTTTAAAATAAAGGGCAATTCTCTGTAATTTAGATTAAAGAGAGAAAAGATTGATGTGTTTTACCCTTAAAATTAAGAACAATCTACTCAACCTCTAATTTTCTTAATTTCTTTCAACTAAATACCAATTTATCTTAAATGACACCAAGATTTTTCCCTTTAGAATGCAATGGGCAAATTGCGGCTTTATCTCTACAGATCTTACTTCCAAGAAGCTGAATCCCACTTTCCCATGATCTCTCTCTCTTTTACCTCCACTTGAAGTCGTTTCATGGGATTTGTCTGGGGCCCCTTTCGTTTTCATCAACATTCTTTCCTTCACCATTTTTCTTAGTCTTCGTCATATGTAAATCATGCTCTAATACTGGGGTAGCCTTGTAGCTCCATTCCCCTTTGATTTTCCAAAGGTTATGTCTTTATAAAATAACGAGTTTATTAGAAGGGTTATGTCCTTATAAATTAATGAGCTTATTTGAAGGGTTGTGTAGGAGAGTTATAATTCTAAAGTCATGTATCCCTACATACCATAAAGATGTAACTCTTCATGGAAAAGTCATTATGATTATAACTTTTTATTGAAGTGGTATGGTCGTGACCTTTAATTAAAGAGACATTGCTTCAAAAGGTACTACTTTAAGACATCTCTCCATACTCTATAAATACCCTCCCCATCTCTCTATTTGGACACACAATTTTTACACACAACAAGATCAAATTCATTGTCTTTCTCTTTGAGTACACATATAGATAAAGCCAAATTATCACTTTGTAAAGGGCTTTATTGTCTTTTCTTGAGTGTTGGGAGTGCAATCCATACTCAATGGTTTCTATTATATCCTGTAGGAAATTTGCTAGTTAACCTAACTTGCACCCTATAATATAGGAATAGGTGGAGTCAAATTAAGCCTAAAAGAAAGTGTTGCCCACGCCTTGGAGACATTGTGAACAACTTTCCATCTTTATCTCTTCTTCTTGCACTCTTCATAGAACCATTCCCGCCCACTATGCCAACCGTTTTTAGACTTAATTATGTGAATACAAATGGCTTCTTTGAAGGAGTTGACTACAAATTTCATGAGGTTAGAAAGTTTGAAGGAGGCAACTTCTTAAGATGGTAGAGGAAGATGAAGTTTATTCTCACAACTCTAAACGTGGCTTATGTCCTCACCACTCTTAAACCACAAGAATGAGAAAGTGAAACAATTGCTGATATCAGGGAGAAACAAAAATGGGAGAATGATGATTTCATCTACACCGAACATGTCCTAAATGGGCTTTCCGACACTCTGTTTAATATTTATTAGGATTTAGTGTCTATAAAGGATCTTTGGAACAAACTTGAGACAAGGTACATGTAGGAAGATGCAACAAGTAATAAGTTTCTTATTTCTCATTTCAATAACTATAAAATGATTGATGGAAAATCTGTTATGGAACAATTGCATGAGATAAAACATATTTTGAATATGTTCAAACAACACAAAATGAATATGGATGAGTCTATTGATGTCTCCTCAATCATAGACAACTTTCTCCTTCTTGGAAAGACTTCAAAAAGAGTCTTAAACACAAGAAAAAATATATCACTTTTAAACAATTGGGAAACCATCTTCGTTTATAAGAAGAATATTGAAAGAAAGATGAGGCAAAACATGCAGTTGCTTGTGAGAAAGTCCACATAGTGGAGGAAGGATAGTCCCACAAGACCTTAAGGAAAAGAGGGAAGGAGAATGAGAAATCCCAAACACAGTATACTCACAAAAGGAAGAAAAACAAAGGTACTTATTTCTTTTGTGTAAAAACTGGACATGACAAGAAAGAATGTCGTTTCTTCAAGAAGAAGAAAGAGAAAGAAAGCAATACATCCACAAAAGTTGACAATCTTGTGGCTATGATTTCTGAGATCCACTTGGTTGATAACAATGAGTCATGTTGTGTGAACTTCGGTGCAACTCATCATGTGTGCAATAACAAGGCCTTCTTCAAGACATTGAAAGAAGAAGGAGATGTGCTTTACATGGAAAATGCTTCAAGTGTTCAAGTTAAGGGCAATAAGACTGTAGAAATTGAATTTACTTCTAGGAAAACTTTCACTTTAAGAAATGTATATTATGTACCAAAAGTTAGGAAAAGTTTAATTTATGTACCAATATCTAATAAGTTTGGGTTTATGTCTATATTTGAGGGAAACAAGTTTGTTCTCACTAAGGGAGAAATGTTTGTCGGCGAAGGATATTTCTTTTTGTTTTTTTTTGGTGAACAGAGAAAGGATGTTAATGTGATAACATATTCAAGTGTAATGTTGTTAAAATTAATAATAATATTTATAGTCCTACTTATATTGTTGACTCTTGTGATATGTGGCATTATCATTTGGGTCATGTTAATTTTGGAAAATTGAATGATATGATGAATCTTGAATTTATTCCAAAATTTCTTAGTAATAATAAGTCTTGCACTACATGTATGATAACTAAAATAACAAGACATTTTTTTTTTCTAAAGTAGAAAGAAATTAAAAAATATTAGAATTAATTCATTCTGATGGTTGTGATTTGCATGGTTGGCCTACATTAGGAGGTAAAAAGTATTTTTTGACTTTTATTGGTGATTGCACTAGATATTGTTATATGAATTTAATGAATTTAAAGGATGAAGTTCTAGACAAATTTCAGATATTTGAATTTGAGGTAGAAATTCAATATGAAACCTTTATTAAATCTTTAAGGACAAATGGAGGGGGAGAATATTATGATCCAAAATATTTTGAATCTGTTGGTATAATACATCAAATAACTGCTCCTTATTCCCCACAACAAAATGGTATAGCTGAAAGGAAAAATAGGGTTCTTGTAGAAATGGTAAATGGCATATTATTTTACTCTGGTTTATCTAGTGGATATTAGGGTGAAGCATTGCTAACAACATTTCACATATTAAATAGAGTTCCTAATAAAAGGAACAAGATACCCCATATGAATTATGGAAGAAAAGAAAACCCAATCTTAGTTATTTGAGAGTTTGGGGATGCAGAGTATTAGTTGAAGTTCCAAAACCCAAAAGGAAGAAATTAGGTGAAAGAGGAATTGAGTGTATCTTCTTGGGATACGCTGAAAATAGTAAGGCGTATTAGTTTTTAGTAAATGAACCAAATGATTCATATCATGTCAATAAAGTAATTGAGTCAATGAATGTAATTTTTCAAGAAGAAAGATTCAATTCAATTTTGAAACCCAATGATATTTCTCGTTTAAATGAGAAGGAAAATTCAGAGGAAAATATTTCTTGTGAAAACACTTTAGAAGAAATAGAACTTAGAAGAAGTAAAAGGGTTAGGAAAGTAATAACTTATGGTTCAAATTTCTTCATGTTTCTTGTTCAGGGAACTAGAGGAGATGTTGAACTATCTGTTTGTTTTAATTTAGAAAATGATCATAAAACATTTGAAGAGGCTATGAAGTCTCGAGCAGCCTTTTGGAAAGAGGCTATACAAGATGAAATGGATTCAATAATGGGAAATAGAACTTGGAAACGAGTAGACCTCCCTCCAGGCTCTAAACCTATTGGTTGTAAATGAATTTTCAAAAAAAAAATTAAAAGTAGATGGATCTATAGATAAATTTAAGGTTATGTTGGTTGCTAAAGGATTTACACACAAAGAAGGAATATATTATTTTGATACATATACACCAGTTGCAAGAATTTCTACCATTAGAATGTTTATAGTGCTTATTTCAATATATAATCTTGTAATCCATCAAATAGATGTTAAAACAGCTTTCCTTAATAGAGAACTAGAAGAAGAGGTGTATATGACACAACCGGAAGGGTTTGTGGTTCCTAGTCAAGAACACAAAGTGTGTAAATTAATTAAGTCTCTTTATGTGCTTAAATAAGCCCCTAAGCAATGGCACAAAAAATTTGATGAAATAATTCTAGCAAATGGATATAAAATCAATGAATTTGATAAATGTGTATATAGTAAATTTCATAATGGAAAAGGTGATATGATTTGTTAATATGTAGATGACATGTTAATTTTTGGTACT
>QFDD01001049.1:0-31112 GCA_006871305.1 Vachellia collinsii
ATGTGATAATAGAAAATCATGCAGCCATGCAATTTCTTGACTAACATGAAGAATTGTATCTTTTTAGTTCAAAACATTGACGCTATAAAATGATAGTTGGTATCAACAGTTTTTCATATTTAAAAAGGTGGATAATAAACGATTCTATTTAATTTCCATGTAAAATAAGAAATATTTGTTTATTATGAAAAGTAAATATTTTGTTTCATATTTTAAGTGAAAACAGGTAATAATTTTTTTCGATTGAAAATAAAAACTATTTCTTGCACTTGTATGTGTCCTCCTATGAAATTTTATTAAGGCATGAAAAATAATACTATAAGATTTATAAGAAAAATATTTGCTGTGAATGGCCATAAAATGATAGTCAGATAAAGATCAGGTGGTAACGTGTTGATCATCACTCATTCACTCCCTCGTCGATCAGAAGGGGTGATCTTAATCTCTTGCCAACACGTTATGTAAACCTTAACTTGATCCAAATGTGATTTTTAAGACATAATGGGTATGTACGAGATTAAATTTATTTAACCAAATCATACAAATCTTTAAACGTGCATTAGAAATAGTCACTGTTTTCTATTGCGTCCGTGCCTTGCTAAGGATTATAGGATGGAGCTTGTTCAAATACATGTTAAGCATGAGAAACATAATAAAAAAAGGTTAATTAATGCATTTTTTTTTTAACCAAAGGTTAATACCACCTTTCATCTTTACTGTAATAATCAGTTGATTTGCTAAGATGATCGGAAAAGATAAATAAATTGCTTGGTTATAACATATATTTTAAAATTTGTATATGTATGTTATTATATATAACATACATTTATATATAAGTTAGACAGATTATTTTGAATAAAAATGATGAATATACTAGTCAAATAGCTTCATTAATTAAAAAAAAAATTAATCAACTCTTATATTAAAATCGAAGGTAGTGCAATTTTAGATCATTATAGCATGTCATTATTTTGATTATATTACCTATAGTTTCAAACCATAGATTTTAATATTTCAAATTTCTTTCTTTTTAAAAACGTTAATATGTATGTTTTAATAAAAATATAAACTATTATGTTCAAAACCAAAACATATTATAAAGGCTAAACAGTACGTAGATCTGTAGACCCATAAAAAATAGAATTTTGTTCAGCTTCAGGATTTGGATTAATTTAGCATTAGCATGGAACAAATTAAGTAACCATTTAGATTAACGGTATGAATTACTTTTTCAACGTAATTACAGTTAATGATACAAGTATATAAAATAAATTTTATCTTAAATTTGATTTTATAACAATGATACAAATAGGGTTTAATTCAGCGAAAAGAGGAGCATGCTCCTCCCAACAACATACAGAGTAATCATTGATATCAGTATATTAATGCGATTTTGTAATAGATTAACTTAAAAGTTAATATAAATACTTACTGAATATATAAGAAGAGTTTTATCTCAATTTATTTAAAAATGTTATTCCTTTGACTATCATATCGATAACTACACTTCAATGCAGTGTTTATTATTGAGTCATCCCGCAACGAGAAATTGATTTGGAAAATAAAACAACCACTTTGCCAAATTATGCTGCCACGTGCGTCCATTAGATTTAGAATCACAAGTTATACACCCACACGCAGACCTTTTAAAAAAGCATCTAATTATCTAAATGCAGATTTCTTTTTCTGGTTAATATAAAATACAAGTTGATCGATTTTTTAACATAAGTAAAATATAATATTTTTTAGTACTTATATTTATTGTTTTTTAAACTAATTTATTTAACTTATAAATTGATATATAATATAAAAATATTTAAATAATATTTTTAAAATTCTCTTAATATCATGTTTGGTAAATGTTGTGGAGAATAGATTCTGTCTCGGATTGCGTAAAATAGTTTTTGGAGAATAGATTCTGGAGAATAGGTTCTGAAAAAACTGGAAAGAACAGCTTTTTGGAAAACCATGGTTTTGAAAGTTAAAAGCTATTCTGGAAAAAAAGAATATGTTTATCTATCACTTCTGAAACCATGGTTTTGAACCAAGAAGCTATTCTGCATTTTTGAAATATGTTTGTCAACAGCTTTTTCAAAACCTTGATTTTTCTTCAAAACCAAGGTTTTGAAGATTTGCCAAACATGCACAATCTAGTATCTCTTGTATTGATAATTAGAGATAGTATGAACAGAAAAATATCTAAAATTTAACCACGTACCCAATCAATCGGTATTAAATTCTTCAAAGATTGATATTGGTGGGAAAATCGGGTTGGATCAGCCGTTGCCATACCCATATATTCGTACATACATTCAAGCTGATAGATATATGAATCTAAAAAAATTTCACATTTCGTCAATTTCACGCCACTATTCATTTATCAATGTTTTATTATGACTGCAAACATATCTTATATCTATATCTATACATCGACCAAATCTATACATCTATAAATTTCAATCTAAACCGCAAGTTAAAACATTAAATATTAATAACTTTTTATTATGGCGTAAAAAATAAAAAGTACTAATATCGGAAAAAAGAGAGAAAATAATATCCACTGGGAGTCAGGGAATGAAGCCAACGCAAGTTGGCGGCGGATCGTGGAAAGAACATGAACGAAGCGCAACAGTGTTATGCATATCCCTTGATGGTAAAAAAAAAATACAAAAATGTATATCCCTCGTTAAAAGATCCAACGGCTACGATCGAATTCCTTCATGTAATCCAACGGTCTAAGCAGCAACCGCGTTTACGAAGGCAACCCATGAATCCGTCATCCTTGCATAAATCATCCTTCTCAGACCCTCGCCGCGATCTCTTCTCATTTACTCCCGCTATCTCCAAAATCCAGATTCAAGCTTTCTCTCTCCGTAAAACAAGTTGGCTCTTATTCATTCTCGGTCTTTAATATTTGAATCTAAGATATTATCATACATTATATATTGGGAAGCACTCAACTGTTAATTGAGATGCAATCAAACGGTTCTGATTCCCAACAACAACAGCATTCATCGGAGCAGAATCAACGGCAACAGCAAACGCCAACGCAGACGCCACCGCCACTACAGCCACTGGCGCTGCCGCAGCAGTGGATGCCGATACAATATCCTGTGGCAGCTATGGTAATGCAGCATCACATGTTGCCACCCCAGCATTATGGGCCGCCGCCGCCTCCTCAGCCCTATATGCCTTACCACCAGTACCAGCAGTTACCGCATGTAACTCACCCTCAACAGCATCAGCACCAGGGATCCACCGGCGATAACAAAACGATCTGGGTCGGCGATTTACATCATTGGATGGATGAGAATTATCTCCATCGCTGCTTCGCTTCCACGGGAGAGGTCATATTTTCATTACTCTTTATATTTTTCTAACACCACCAATACAGGCGCTCTCTTTTGATTTATTTATGCTAATATATTCTCTATTTATGAAAACTTGGATATATGTTCTGTATTGGAAGCTCAGGGACATTCTGATTTGGAAATACACGATTTTGACGGTTGGTTTGGCGTTTATATGTCGTAATGCACCATCCTTGTCATGTTTGATCTAGGTTATGATTCTGAATCTTAATGACATCGGAAGTAGAGGTACATCATAGAAAAAATTATAATTTCGTAATCAAAGGCATAGAAAAAATATAATTTCGTAATCAAGGTCTTAATAACTGCGTTTAATGTTAACGAGGGAAGTAGGAAAATGTTCTAGAAGTTCTGATGATGTTTTTATTGTAGTATTAATTAATAGGTCAAAATTTGATGTTTATGGAACCTGTGAGTGTCACCTATTCTCTACTCTCTAGTAAAATAGGCCAGGGAAGGAGGGGGTTCGTAAATAACTATCAAGAGGTTATAGGATGTGCTGAACTAAAAGTGGAAATCCATTCATATATGGTAGGGAACTAAAGATTGAAGAGTTCATGGGATATGCTTAATAAAATATATGTCAAGAAAAGAAAAATTGAAGAGTTAATATGAATGAAAATCTAGACGCCAACTTTAATCTTTCCTTATCAGTATAACGAACTGTAAATGTGAATATTACTTTTGCATGGCAGCATTTGCCTCAAGTTAATTAAAAGGCTATAGATGCGAACACTTTGAGGTTGTCTTTTTGTGTACATGTTCGAATTCTTAGTCATGACGTGTTTTTTCTTTCTGGATCATTCAAAGAATGAATTTTTGAGCGGTAATGACAACAGTAGAGGGGAATGCCCTAGTGACTTGGCCTTAAGTGATGAAGAGCAGGTACAACTTCCGCAGGTGGCTAATTTGACTTTTCAGAGTGACAGCAGTGCTATTTCTTTGCCATCCAAAATGCTGAGAAAATAACAGGAATTTAAAAGCTTTGTATGACAGGAAATCCTGTGCTCTTAAAATCACTTTAGATAGATCCATACAAATGAAAATTTGACCAAGAACTGATTCTTACTAACTTGCGTTTTTGCAGATTTCATCCATTAAGGTTATTCGCAACAAGCAGACTGGCCTATCAGAGGGTTATGGATTTGTGGAATTCTATTCCCATGCCACGGCAGAAAACGTTTTACAGAATTATGGTTCCATTTTGATGCCCAATATAGATCAACCTTTTCGCCTGAACTGGGCAACATTTAGCAATGGAGACAAGCGTTCGGATAATGTTCCTGACCTTTCTATTTTTGTAGGAGATTTAGCTGCAGATGTTACAGATAGCATGTTGCATGAAACTTTTGCTAGTAGATATCCTTCTGTTAAAGCTGCAAAAGTTGTTTTTGATGCCAACACCGGTCGTTCAAAGGGTTATGGCTTTGTCAGGTTTGGAGATGATAATGAGAGGTCTCAGGCTATGACTGAAATGAATGGTACGTATTGTTCTAGCAGACCAATGCGTATTGGTGCTGCAACCCCTAGGAAATCATCTGGCTACCAACAAGGTATCAAATCACTCTCCTTGCTCCTGAAATCTTAACTTTTAGTTAGTAACCCTCATTTGTTCTTGTTTTTGTTTCTGCTTCATATTTTGACTGATGAACTTTAAGACTTACATTTTCCTCACTCATGTAAGTATCAGTCTTATGGCTTAACCCATGTTTTAAATTTAAAGAGGGATATTACCAGGTTTTTGTAGATGAATGAATTACTTAAAATGACAAAGTTAAATGCTATTATGTCTTTCTGAGTTTCATTAAGAATGAGTCGATAAAAGTCTTTTTGATTAGTAAAATGCCTCTAATAATGTGAGAAGCACTCAAACTTCCAATAATGAAATTTATCTGGCTAAAAATCGTTTTACATCATCGGTAATGAATCATCTCTTTGAACTCATCTATCTATTTTTTCAATTGCGTTCCTTTTCCTATATTTGGGTCTCTCTACCAATAGGGTATTGAATGAGTGTTCTTTGGTATAGGAGGCCATGCATCAAATGGAACATCCAACCAATCTGAAGCAGACTCAACGAACACAACAGTGAGCTCTTTGGCTGTTTTATTAGATTTGATTTAAGCCAATTGCTACTAATCTTCTATGGCTAACATAATACATTGTAGATATTTGTTGGAGGACTTGACCCTAATGTAACAGATGACGATCTTAGGCAGCCATTCTCCCAGTATGGTGAGATAGTCTCTGTCAAGATACCTGTTGGAAAGGGATGTGGATTTGTACAATTTGTGAACAGGTAGCGTGGCTGTTATAAGCAGATTCACAGATAGCATGTTCCTAAATATTTTTGATGGTGTGATTACAATTCAATGCCATTCTGAACATTTCTACAGGAACAATGCTGAAGAGGCATTGCAGAAGCTAAATGGGACAGTGATCGGCAAGCAAACAGTTCGTCTTTCTTGGGGCCGCAATCCAGCAAATAAGCAGGTATGCTCCTTTCTCTCTCTTGCTATCCCTCTTAAGCATGCCTCCACACATTCTCATGGCCATTTTTATCGCTCCTGTTAATCTAAAGGAGTTTGTTTTTCTCAATGGTTTATTCATTTAAGGTTCATATGAGTATTTGTTACAGTTTTAGAGTTCATGTACTAAATCTTATATTTGTGACGGAAGCAGTTTAGAGCTGACTTTGGCAACCACTGGAACGGAGCGTATTATGGAGGTCCTGTTTATGATGGTTATGGATATGCTTTGCCACCCCCTCATGACCCAAGAATATATGCTGCTGCATATGGATCTTACCCCATATATGGAGGCCACCAACAACAAGTAAGCTGAATGGAATGCCGGAGTAGGTCAGACAACAGTATCACGCGTCCATGAGGAACTCCCTTGTAACTTGCTTGATCTGTTGAGATCTCAAGAATCCCTCCTAATTGTGGAGGGGAGTCGAATTTTGACCACCTGAGGTAGCACGCTAGGGATTCAATTGATCGATTTGTTTAGACATATAGGAGTAATGAGCAACTTAATCTTGGTCATTGGAATAATTATCCTCTAACTATGCTTCTATGTTTGCCTTTAAAGCTTTCCGGTTATTATCCTCTGTTTCCCTGCATATGCATAATTCACCAAAAATGACCGCTCTTGGTTGTTTGGCCAAAAGAAATTCACGTATGATGCACCCCTAGGTCCCTGTCTTGATGAACCACTAGTGTTTTGTGTCAGCAAGAGATTATGACTGTTCAATCTAACTCAACCCTCAGCCTCCTACGGTTTTCAAACAACCCATCCTGGCTGGGGTGATATTTCCAACTGAGGTTTTTATGGCCTTTTAGTCTAGTTATATAAAATCTCTTCCGGAAGTGGGAGATTGTTGAGTTATATCTGCCTTACCCTCTGGTTAAAAAAAAAAAAAAAAAACTGTTTGATTAAAAACACTTAAAAATATTTAAAAAATACTTTTACGTAAATTAAAATAATTTAAAATTACATAAAATCACTTAAACTAAGTTAGTCCTGATAGTTAAATTCCCTGGGAATATGCCTACTTTGCGTTTTTCATTGGAGATTAAGAGCTTGTTTTTAAAGTAATAAAATCTTGGTTTGAAAAGTGATTTCACACAATCCGATGTAAGTATGTGAGAGAATTTTGTCTCAACTTATGTGAAATTGATTTTCAGAATTGATCAACAAACATGCTCTAAAGCTGTCAAAATGAATTGAGCTGGCAAGATCGATCCATTTCACTTTTATCATTCCTGCGGCTGTATGAATAGGATTATGTTTCGGACCCAAGAAGAACAAGAATAAGTTTATGAGTATATCCCAGGTCAGCGGTTGAATGGGCAGTTTTTTTTTTTTTGGTGTATTATTGAGTTATTGTTCATTTTTGGGTGGGATGATGGAATGTCCGCGCACTTGTGCTGTCTTCAATCAGCAGAGTTTTGCCCGAAATCTGCAGACCCAGAAGTATGTGGCCGTGGAATTTATAAAAGCAGCACAACCACTTGCTCACGTGTCAGCCTTGATGCCCCATAATAATGCCATTCCTCATTAAATCGCTCCCGACAGGATATCACAGACAAAAATTGGATGACACATGCGAAACAGTCTGTCCTACGTAAATTTTATTTACAAAATGATCATTCTCTCAGAATAATTACCTCATCTTTCCGAATACCCCCATACTGTTTTCGCTAGAGCGTACTTAATCATCCACTCGATATATATACTATTTTATTTAAAACATTTAAAAAATAAGCTTATGTAATATTTATTTCTTAAAAGTCAAAAATTAATAATTTTTTATATAATTATCTGGCATTCGTATTTAGAACTAATCCATCTAGTTGTAAACATTACCTAATTATTATCGCATCAGAATCATGATATGTGTTCCTGGAGCTGGGAGAAATAAAATATTGTTTTTTGGGCCTTTAATAACATGGGGACAGTCTATCAGGCTACAATATTGCTCAATTAAGGGTTTGTTTGGGAAGTAATAAAACATTGATTTTAAATTTTGGTTTCACATAATCTGAGGTAAGTATGTGAGAGGGTTTTGTTTTGTTTTGATTTGTGTGAAATTGATTTTGGAAATTGATTCCTAAATAAGCTCTAAGTAGGCTTGTATGGAAATCACTGTTGAGAATGCCAGAAGGGAAAAAAAAAATCAAAAGAAGGACTGTAAATAGCATGTAGGTAAGTTAAAGGGGCAGAATAATTCGTCTTTCGTAAAATTCATTCATAAATTACTCACGATGAATATATTTAATTCAATCATGTTTAGACTTAATAAGGGGATGATAAATTTAAATTTGTGTATATATATTACGTTATAAAATATTAATACATATGTTTTTAGCGTTGCTTATATAGCTGCCTGTCTACTGACAATCATGATGAAGGGAAGCGGAATCTGATTGGAAATGAGCTCGCTGGAGCCTAATCTCTACAGTTTAACCAGAAATAGCCTTTAGGGGAAAAGTAAACCTATGAATTAAATTATTTTACTTAAGATAGCAACGTCCTTAGAATATGTTCGCTTGACAACGACAATGCCGCACCTGAGAACGCTTCTCATTCGCTCCATGTGGTCGGCAATGCTTGAGCCTTCCCGATCTGACGTGCACTAATTATTACAACTATACGTTAATTTAATCTCCCAACATGAATAAGAGAGAAGTGATTCATTCTAGCCTTGTGTACTTACATACACAAATTTAATCCACTTTAAATTTTAAATATATACTTCTTTTTTTTCAAGATATTCCTATCTATTACACTTGGCAAAAGGATTTTTATAAACGAGCAATTATAATTCTTACAATTAAATATGATAGTTTGAAGAGATCAGAAAACATTTATTATAAAAATTAATTTAATTATTTTTATTATTCACAAATTAATCATTTAATTTTTACGTTAAAGATAAAATATATAAGTTCGCTGGAACGATAAGAAATTATTGATTCATTAAGTTTGTTAGAAAATAACAAATCTTTCCTACTTTTACCTAGTATAAAAAAATATTACATTAATCGTTACGTCCTCTCCTGATGATTTTTTTTTTTTTTTTTGCCCCAGTCCTCTCCTGATGAATTTACAATAGAGGTAATGTCTACAAAAAGTTATTTAATAATCGGGAGTGTCTATTTCTTCGAAAAAGACGTTGTGTCACTTGTGTGTAAGGCTCTGGAGGGAATACAGGATAATGCTGTACTTGTCCTGTAAAAAAAAAAGAAAAAGATGCTGTGAGAAACTGACTTTCAATCATTATTCGTGTTCTTTACTCGTGTTTTATCTCATCCTTATATCTAAATCAGCCTTATGCGACAAATTAAACTTAAAAATTGATTCTAATTTACAAAGTTCACTGAAATTCAGCAAAAATGCCACTTCACCATCCGAGCGCAAGTGACCACTTGTTTAAGCCTTGCTTGTTAAAACTCAAACATTGATAATTTTTCATGCACTCGTACACAATTTCATGTGAAACATATCAAGGTAGTTAATTTTAAAAGTTTGTCAAAAAAATTAAAAAGATTAAGTGGTAGTGTAACTTTGATACTAACTCATTGAAATCAACCTTGACACAGTGCTTTAAAAAATAATTAAAAATTTAAAAAAATAAAATAAATTATGATTTAATATCTACAAAGTAAACATCATTCTCTTACTCCCAACTATATTTAAGATAAGAGGAAACATATAATATTTTTAAAGATTGAACGTTCAATTTTATCATGCTACTGATAATATCCCTATTTTTATTGACATTAAAGAATCACATTCATACAAATCAAAATTAAATTTCTTTTACATATGTACTTCATAAATCTTAAACCATATTGAAAATAAATAAGTAATCTAAACAGATAAAATAACCAATGACTCCTTTTAATTGTCTGAGTTTGGAAAAACTCATATCATCTAGGATTCACTCCTATTTTCATTCTCATCATTAATAAACTGTTTTTAAGTTATAAATCATTCTCTTCCGTTTTAAATATAAGCTTGAGTTGTGTAAAGGAGGTTTGGTTTTTAACTTTAAGCTACAACGAACCGGATCCAATCCCCAAGTCATACATTTCAGCTGACTGGGATCATTCTTTCCGTCCGATGTGTTCTCACGAACCACGCCGCTGAAGGTCGCAGGACAGTGTGTTCTGAGGCTCTTAATTTTCAGAGAACCCAGCCTCATCTGTGAAGTTCATCATTCATACTTGCGGTTTGCTACTTGAGATCCGACAAAAAGCTCCTTGAAGTAGCAAACAAACTAGAATTGAACCTCAACTTCGATCAATCAACAAGCTGCTCCCAAAGAGAAAAACGCAACAAGCTAACAAGGCAAAAGAATACAAAGAGGCAATGGCTTGAAAGTGATAATGGCAGCAAATCAAGCATAGCCATAACCCAAACCCAAAGTCGATGGATCATCGGAGCTGGACTAACAGATTCCAAGGCGCGATAAAGAAGATAACTGATACTGATCAGCGCATCTAAAGATGAACAATACTCAGATGAAGAACCTGACCGATCGGAAAGGACCCGATGGAAACGGAGAGCGATCCAGTAAGCTGAGCTGCATGAATTGATGATCATTTAAGAGAAGCACCCCGAACTGCATCTATTCTGAAAATTAAAAAAATAAAAGTACTATTATATTATAACCTCATAGGGTTATTCTAGAATTGCTCGGCTGCAGGATCAGGGGGATGAGCTGGCAGGTGTTGGGACCAGGGGTGCACAGCAGCCTAGGGCTGGGTTGGGAAATCAGGACGCAAAATTATCAAAATGAAAGGAACTAATCATGCTTCTGAGTTCTAACACCAACAAAGGCTGTTTTCCCTCTCTTTAGATCTACGCCGTTAATTATCACGCTCTATGGCTGATTGTGCCGGTGATACCGTGATGGTCCCTGTCGGCGCACACTAGACACCACCCAACCGCGTAAAGCCACGTGGTCTCATTCCATTGGATTCGCGCTTTATTAGTGCCCTAATCTCATCATTATTTTTAAAGGCTTCGTCAAGATATTTATGCTAAATTTGGGAATTAATTATGAGCCCCTTCGTCAGTGACCAGATAACAGCTGGCATCCTGCACCTAAACAACATCCTGTGCCTAACACGTTTCAATGGCTCCACTTTCTCTCTCTGCTTTGTTGTCTCCGCCCGCACCTTCTCGTCTTCTGTTTCACCGGCGAATCTTGGTTTGTCCTCCAAGATTCAGTTATGCTTCTGTTCCTGAAACGGAATCGCAGTCGCCGTCGACTTCGAATTTGACCCCGAAAGTTGTGGTCACCAGAGAGCGTGGCAAGAATGGCAAGCTTATCAGTGCTCTGGTACTTACTTCTCTATCATCTCTTCGTTCTCCATGAACCGATACTTTCTTCCCTGTTTGATGAACAATACATAGTTCCTCTAGATTTCCGCAATGCATTTGATTTTAGAGTCTCACTGCAGTCTCCCTCATTATCGTACCTTCTTCTTCTCTCATCCGTCAATGTTCTTCACTATTTACTTTTTGACTTATCCAGAATATATTTGCGTTTTTTGGAATGGTATCTGACCGCCATTCTGTCTTCAAGGTGTTTGATTAAAGGTGGAAAAGAATGGTACATTTGATCATTTTCCTTGCCTTATATTCCTAAATTCATACGGCTTCTTTACCGGCATTTCAAATAATTAGTTTGCAACCTGCTAGAAATTTAAGCACGTTCTAGTAAAAGTTGAAAATAGATATTATGAAGACAAAATATCTGGACAATGAGGTTCCTAAAATTATTGGAAACTACTTGTGATAATTTCTTTTTTCCAATTATAATTTACGTTGAAAAGCTTATGTCGAAGTGCAAATAACAATAGTTTACCACAACGTTGATGAGTGCAGTCTTGGTTTTAAGTCATTATACTTGCAAACTCGTTCTGGATGAACTTTGAGGTTTATGCTCGTTCGGCTTCAGAAACTTGATTTAGTTATTTTAACTTCCTATATGATATTCGAGTGCTTTAAGTTTTCTAAATATTTGAAATTTCCTTTCATCAGACAGGAGTTAACTTTAAAAGCTTGGGAGGATAACCAAGTGAACGTAGGCTCCTGAGCTTAATTGGCCTCTCTTTCCAGCACTAATGAAGCCTAATCAATATCGTATATTAACTTGAACATGGTCATTTGTTTGTCTGAGACTATCAGTTTATTTGTAAGTTTGTGTTTGGTCCGTCTTTCATTCCCCTCCAGAGAACAGAAAGTTAGAAGCCAATAAAAAAATTCATTTCTAATTGATCTTTGCTTAACATTTTTAGGCCTGAATGCATATCCGAAGTGGTAGTGGATCAATTCTTAGGTTGTAAATCATTTATATGGAGCCGTTAAGGTGATTTTGTTTTTATGTGATTAGGATGTTAGGTAACTGATGATCCAAATTGATGTCCCATAAATTCTTTTCTTATTATATATTCGTCCCTTTTTCTATCTTCTTCCAGTAGGACAATTTTGCTAAAATATTTTATACACTAAGGTGATCAATTGATTCTGTAGCCCAGACCATGTCCAGAATAACGTAAACGGGAATTAAAATGATAACTAAAATGTAAAGCGGCCTCTTAGAAAATTTTCAAGTTAAATGAAACTAAAAGAGCAGTTTGACGTTGAGTGCAGAATAAACATAAAATCAACTGTTTGGAGTTTCCACTCATTGAGCACACTGTGGGACCTGACTTGGATAGACTTGCTTCTGTGTTAAGTGGTGAGTTTTATTGTGGACTTTATCTTTTCAATTGTGTGCCATCACCTCAATGACTGCATGTTTTTATGACTGAGATATCAATTGTTCAATCAAAGAAAAACCTCACTTGATTCTTAATATGTAAAATTTATTTTGTATGGGTTGCAGCTGGTCTAATTCAAACATGTGGTTCTGTATGTTTGTTCTTTGGCATTAACTTCTGCATGTATTCTTCTAGCACAATTCTTTGGCGAATTGGTGGGAGTTCCTGCTTTTACATAGTACCAACCATGTAGAATCTAAAAAGTGTGGGGAATTTGACATTTATGATTGTATGATGATGTTATCAAATTACAAGTGTCATTTTCATTTGTTTTATCATAGGGGTATGTTTGCCAACTCGTCCATGAGTTATGTATGCATTTAGTAATGTGCCTCATCACTTGACACTTATTCATTTCTTGCCATTTTCCTCAATAATGGCAGATAATTCATTTGATTGGATTGTCATAACATCCCCTGAAGCAGGTTCAGTTTTCCTAGAGGCATGGAGGTGAGATTCAGAGTTGCTACAGTTACTATTTATACATGAAACTGTTCTTTACATTTTCCCAATTTATTGCACTTTTTATCATTGATCCTCTATTGGGACTTTATATCTTTTCTCAATTTTTACTGCAAGTTTTAATACCCCCACCCCTCCAAAAAAAAAATTGTATTTATTAGCTTTTCTTTGGATATCGTATGTGATATGTGAAATACTTAACCAGTTTTTGTTTTTATGTAACAACTGATCCAGTTGCCTATGATCTTCAATATGTATTGGTTGTGGTTCATTAGTTGTCGAAGAAGCAAATGTATGCCTTTTCTCCAGACTCATTGATATGCTTTATAGACAGTTGACTGGTTGATTCATTACAATGAATTCACTCTTTTGTTCAATTTTTAATTTTGTGGAGCATTTTTTTCTTAATGAATTGTCTTAGGCTTACTTGTAGTCTTTACTCTTTAGAGCTGCTGGGGCCCCCCATGTCAAAATAGGCGTTGTTGGAGCTGGTACTGCAAGTGTTTTCAAGGAAGCCTCAGTGCCATCAAAGCAGTCACTTTATGTTGCCTTTTCACCTTCAAAAGGTAGCTAGACATGTACTTAACCATAGGCTAAGTTAAAACTTTGCATTCCCAATTTTGTTTCTGTCCGACTACTCAAAAAATATTTAAAGCATTCTATAAAAACATACCTTGACAATGAATTCCATGGTAGATATGGAGAATATTACCTTGTTGAGCAGTTAAAGATCATGAGCTTGTAGACTGGGGAGGGTGGAACTATGCTTTACGATGGTTATTCTGTATATACTTGTAGGTACATGTCTATTACATTGGTCAGAGCTGGAAAGTGAGTCTACACCTTAATCTGCATCTTGATTTGTGGATGATCCTTTTTTTTTTTTATTGGAGTTTCTTTGAAGAGAAAGAATCTTTCATTAGCTTAGCTGGCATTTGAACCTTAATGATCTGGAAGTTATGCTCATTGTGTTTCTGATAACTTTCAGCAACGGGGAAGGTTTTGGCTACAGAGCTTCCAAAGAATGGAAATAAATGCACTGTGTTGTATCCTGCTTCTGCAAAAGCTAGCAATGAGATTGGTAAGTGAATAACTTTGGTTGCAATTTATTAATTTATGTAGTATTGTTATTTTAAAATTATTTTTTTCGTTTAATAATTATAATTGTAGAAGACAATAGTATATTGATTCTCTCATTTATTATCAGAGGAAGGACTTTCTAACCGTGGATTTGAGGTTACAAGGTTGAATACATACACAACGGTAAGTTATTTTTCCTTGATTCCCCGTTCCTTATTGAGAAAACGTAATTCAGCATTTAGCTTTTTCCTTGCAGGTATTGAAGTGTTTCTTATTCTGATGTTGTATGTCATGATTAGATTACTGGATTGATTGCAAATATAGTAGTTTTACTTCTACTGATCTTAAAGTCCATTAAACCGTTCGTTGCTTAGTGGGTGGAAATTTTCTGGGGATCTATTGGTCATTGTAATTTGTAGGAAAATGTTACAATTGGATAAAGTCATGGCCGTTTCTTACGCTATCCCCCTCATGTTTATTTATTTTGTGATAGAAGGAACAAAGCACTTTCATAATCATGTCCATCTACATCCCTCTGGTATCTACAAGATGTTTTTCTTGTTATTCCTGAAAACTTTAGGTCGCAAATGCTTTTCCTCAGAGTTGGTCATAATCTATTCTTATGCTAACATTAGCTGATGAAAAATAACAGGACTGATCCATGTATTTAATTATCTTATGTGAGAGACACGCATTAACTCCTTGGTACTTGCATGTATGGCAGGTACCAGTTCAGCACGTTGACCAAGGAATCCTAGAGCAGGCACTTGATATACCTGTTGTTGCGGTAGCTTCACCATCTGCAATTCGGTGAGTTTCTAATCTTGTTTTGACCTCTTGCTTCTTTCTTTGCCTTCAATTTTCTTGTAAATTTACAAAAGGTTAGTATTTAGTTCTAACCTACAAAGAAGTTGTCAAAACCATAAACTGAGATGCAATTTTGGGCCTTTGGTAACTGCATGCTTAGCTAATAAGAGAAAATATAGCAAGAATCTCACTCTAACACTAATTAATGGCCAAACTTGGGAGAATCTCCAAAACTGGGAGAACTGAACTTTTATTTCTCAATGACTAGCTTCAGAGGCTGTAGCAAATTTATAGAGTCGAAATGCAATGAAATAATTAAATAAAGTCTGGAAAAATCCCTAAAATATCTGAAACCGAATGCAACAGTAGGAAAACAACTAATGTGACCTTTTGAGCCGCCTTCTGAAGCTGACTCCAAACTTGACTCAGCAAATAAATAACACAATTATATTCAAATAAAACAGAAAAATTAATTTACTTTCTGACGTGTCCTCCTAGAATAAGTCAATTAATGAATGCTCGGCATTTACCCAATTCATGAATTCTGCTGTAACAGGGCCTGGAAGAATCTTATTTCAGAATCAGATTGGGCAGGATCTATTGCATGCATCGGTGAGACTACTGCTGCAATGGCTAAAAGATTAGGGTTTGAAAAAGTGTACCACCCATCGCAGCCAGGCATTGAAGGGTAATTACAGATCTAAGTTTAGATTGCTGTGTGCCTGATAATTTTTGTATTTGTTATTGATATACCTTCCTCCTTTTGACAGCTGGGTGGATAGCATTCTTGATGCATTGGGATCACATGATCATTCGTTGAGGTAATAGTTGTGCCTGCCCTCTCCATTGCAACCTGCTGATGAGTCCAACTGCTTCTGATGCAGCGATCATGTGGAGGTTGGATCCACTTCCTCTTCTCAGTAATGTGTTTTTGAGGTTACTGACAGAGGCTATCATTCATAAGATCCTGTCGAAAAGAAATATCTATGATGTAAATACCGTTGCTGACTTCTTGTAACTCCACAATTTTCTTCCATTATTAAAGCCAACATTTACTTGATGTTTCCACAACTTGGTATAGATCGCCGTTGATCACTGTCACTCTACCTGATCCATGTTCAAATGTATATCTGGTACCTGGTGCAAGGCTTTTATACTCATGCAGCGAAGCTTATAAATTCTTTAATTACATTTTTTACTGAATTTAGGTGAGTGGTACTATGTGCTGAGACATAGAATGCTTTGATTATGAAGGTGTCATGTATTTTTATTAAAAGTGCGGAAAGGATCTGCTTTTATATAGCCTACAAGAATTTAAAAAAAATGCTCACTAGTTTTAAATTTTATATTTAAATATTATATATATTGTATAAGATTAAAAAATGAAACGTATACTATGTATAGCTTGTGGGTTATATAATAATTTTAAATTTTGTTGGTAGATAATAATTTGAAATTTGAGCATTAAAAGTATGGTAATATTGATTTCTTTTTGGGTCAGGGACAGGCCCATAATTTGTCCACCACCGGCTTCATGCGAGACGCCATTTGTCTGGGAATTTAGCATCCAATTTATCAGTTATCCTGTTTGCTCTCTTCGGCAAATCTGGGCCCCTGCGGGCATCTGATCTCTCTTCTACCCATCGTTCTCTTTCACCTCCCTCCTTTTTTGAGTCCTGGAAACAAAAATCCAGCGCTTCATCTTGATTCAAAAAAAAAAAAAATCCAGCTCTTTATTTTGTACTTCTCTATATGAGCCTGAGAGCTCGACAGCGTTCCCTGACCTCCGTGTTTATGAGCCAACGGAAATTGTTATCACTGTTAAGTGATCACTGACTTTAGATCCTCTCATTCCAACCATTGTCTCAGTCGGGAGAGTGTTCCTGCTCTAGACTGAATATCTAAAGGTTGCTTGTTAGGTCCATTCTCACTCTTTCACCGCACTGGAATGATATACAGAGTTTCTGTGTTGACCTCCACTTTACGTTGTCCCACTACCAAAAAAGTCTTCGTATTTTAATTACAACATAAAGTTGTTTTTTAAGCTCCGTGGCTTGGGAGACCAAGTGGGGGTTCCCTGAATTAATAATTGATTATTTTCAGAAATGACCACAACAATTCTGCTCTTCTTAATTATTGTTGCCCTCACAAATATTAGCCTTCAGTGAAACAGATTTGCTGTGGACGACACTGAATTATTCATGATTCCCGTAGGGACAAGGGAGGGCACACCATAAAGCTTGTCTCTGCCCCAAATCAAAAAAGTGACAAAACAAAAGGATCTGGTTTCTAGCATGTATCTTCTTTTAACCTTTTATCTAAAAGCCCGTTATTTCTTTTCCTCTGTCTAAAGCAACACTTCAAAAAACCATGGACATGCCACACTCCAAGCAATGAAGGGTGGTTCCATGTGTAAAGATTTGACTCATAATCTATGAGGTTGTAAATTCAAAGCACACAATTAATGTTGATGATTTTAATGAATAATCAGTAAATATCTCTTTAAATGCTCTTTGAATTTAAGAGTATGTATTGGCCTTAATGAAGTTTTAACATTTACCTAAACTTTCTTATGAAAAAAGTAAATTAAAGCAAATTTTCTGAATCTTTTTGAAGCATAATTGTTCATTGGCCAGTGGCCACTGCTACCATGTACGCTTCTCACCGTTGCCAAATTCTAATCCCCACCATGTGACTAAAATTAAATGGAAATAATGGCTAAATTACTCGGTGGGCGCATCTGGTTCCGGACATCCAGTCTGGTATCCCCCATGAGGGCGAAATCATTAGATGATGTCAAGTAGACTAGTAATAAAACTGAAATGCGTCCTGTTGAAGCCTGTGCTCCTTACAAGTACGACGATGATAATGATAATGATAATGATAATAATAATAATAATAATAAGAACAACAATAATAATAAAGCTGAGATATAGAAAAGCAAAAACGAAAACAGTTGCATCAGGCTTGGATACGCAGTGTGACAATGATTTCGGATACATGACCATCCCTTCCACTTGATGACTTCATGTCAAACCAGCGCCCACACCGATAAAGAAGCTTCTTGCGGTTCTCACTATCAGGAAGACATGATGTTTCTGCCAACGACACGTTTTCCGTTTTTTTTTTTTTTGCTGCAAAGAAAAATTATTGTCCGATTTAAAAAAAATGTAATTACTAAAAAAAAATTACATGACAAATGAGTAGATACAATAATAGGTTTCATTGTAAAAAATGATAAAAAATTTGTACTAGGTATCTGTTACAGAGATAGAGTGATTAGATGTACACAACACAGTACATAGTGAGCCGTGCGCGCGAGCACGGCCCTCCATGGAACGTGGGGCATCCGCATCATCGTCTCTCCCCACCACCACCGAACCCATCGTTTCCTTTGTTAGTTGTCGCACGGCTAAACAAGTGAGAAATCGTTTCCTGCAAGCAACGGTGCACGTTGGCGCTCAAAATCTACGATAATAACTTGCCCATTCCTTTCAATAATTTACATGCACTAATTGAGACCATCGAAGCTTGCTCTATCCTTTGCATGTTATCAATGAAATGGTGATACATAAATGCCATTATACTACTAGATACCTGTGTGTGTGTGTGTGTGTGTGTGTGTGTGAGAGAGAGAGAGAGAGAGAGAGAGAGAGAGAGAGAGAGAGAGAGTTGTGGGTCTGACCGATACAATTCTGCTTTTTATGAGAACACTCCTGATATTCTGGCTTTGCTTTCCAGCTCGACTAAAGTAAAGAATATCTTTTGCTGTGCTCTTCGTGAAATTGTCACATAATCAAAGTGCAAGATTCTATTATTACCTCCTGTGTTGTCCCCTCGCTACATCATCCATTGTCGCTTATCTTCTTCCCTGGTAATGTCCTTTTATGACGAAACTAAGAGGACCTAAATACGTGCACAATAATGATTCCTAGTTGCTTCAATCCACGCGAGCTTAACCTAATGGATCATATGAAATATTCTAGCGAACGAGTGTGCAAATTTAGAGATATCGCACAAACCAAATGAACCCTCTTTTTGTGGAGGTGTCAAGAAGAGAAAGTGAAAACATAAAGCCATTTATAAAGTGTACGTACGTCATTGATCCCAAGCATAAAAAAGCAAGTCTCTTTTAGCCCTTTATCCATGTCAAAGACTTGAGAGAGAGAACTTCTTGGAACGGCTAAAACTCGTTAGGTATTATGTAGACATTAAAACCAAGTTTTTTGTATGTACACAATATATGGCACGTTTTTGCGTCTTGTTGCAAATAGGCTTGAACGAGATATTCCTGGAGCATGAAGGTATTACTGTTAGTTGCCGAGTTATTGTCAGAAGAAATAGAAGATGCAGCAACCACAATTTTTGTCGCGTATATCTGCAGCAACAATGTGTGTATTTATAAATTGCCTTACTCTTTTTGTTTTTTGAGTTAGTAAGTTTGGCTTGTTTTGAAGTTTAGGAGTTTCACATGATGAATCAACTGAAAAGCTTGGCTCGGTGTAACATGAACTTGGAATTGTATTATTGGTAGGTTAAGTACTGAACTAGAAAGGGATATCTTTAACCACTTACTTAATTTTTAAAATTATATGCCATGTCCGTCTGATAGTACTGAGGTTGATATTGCATGTGTGATGTGACAGCAAGAGAGAAGAATCCGCAGAGTGCTGGTTGGGGCAGAAAACAAACAAACTCTGTTCCTGTAACAATCGTCATAAATATATATAACTCTCCCGCCTCATCCAATATTTAATGTAATTTAAAACTGGTCAAACTCTGTTCCCGTTTCTTTGTTTTCCTTCTTCTTGGTAGCCAGCAACAAGAGATCCAACCAGCGAATCCTTGGTGACTTAATTACTCCGAATTCTGATGAACGACGAATATCGTGTATTTTTAATAGGGAAAAAAAATGAAAGGGAGAGGGAAGTTTATTAGGACTACATGATCTCCAAAGTGTCCAATTTGAATCAAACACGCACAGCTGGCAAGAAAAAATGTGTGCGCCATTATTGGTAGGAAGGAGTTGGGACCCTCTAGTGTCGGCTCTCGGTTTAGTTATATGGAATGTAGGAGTTACCTTAGTAATCTTAATCCTCAACGTTGGAATGTATTACTCTCACTGCATATTATTAATTCGTCATGAGTTTATATCAAAATGATTTCTCCAATAAAAATCTTACAAGGCTTTAAATTCTTTAACTCTAATAACTAGTTTTAGAACGTAACTCCCTAATGATTTATACTCATCATATTAGTGTTTTTATTAAAAATTTAAATTTCACAAAGAAGTTACCCATACACTAGATTTTGATATCGATGAGAAATCAAGTAAGGTATCATGGTGTCGTGCTGCCGCACATGTCCTCTTTGTTGTTTGCCTTTTAAACTCCTAACTCTTTTAGGTGGAAGTATGGTGTAATTGGTTATATGTTCTAATTCTTTTTTTTTTAATAAGTTAAATCTAACAATTAATAATATCAAAATGAATATGATAGGAAACAAACACTCACATTTGTTTATTATAAAAAAGAACAGAAGGAGTGACTAAGTACCGTATGCTATCCCATCTACAATTGATTAACAACCGTGGTAGTAGGTGATGCACAGCACAGCCAAGAAAAGCGAAGGTGTAACATTGAATAATGAAAAGGGAGCCTTCAAAAGGGCTTGCATCAATGGAGAGGGAACGGCTTGTTCGTAGTGATTGAGGAATATTGTGATGGGAGATTAGCTGGAGCAATAAATAAAATCACAATCATGACCAACTAATCTGCTTTAATTCATTTTTTTTAAGAGAAACACTTTTTTTTAAAAAAAGAAAAGAAAGAAATGGAGGAAACGTCAGTTTGTGTCTTTATGATTCGGAGTCACCGTCACGTGGCTGAGAGGAGGAAGCGCAGATGATCCTCTTCATACTTCAATATAAAAAGGTTTAAGGTTTTCAAGCCCCTACCTATCCCACGATGTGTACATTATCCTCATCTCCTTCCCGTTTCAACAGCGATTCCCTGCCTACCACTCTTGTCCCCTTTTATTAAGATGATTTCTTTTATAAACATGTCGTTATCTCTTTTGAAAAAAGAAAAAAAGAAAAAAAGAGGAAAACACACTGATAATTTAGTTGGAAATTATAAGAAGAATCAAATTCACGATGTAATTAATCTTCTACTTGATGATGCTTTCTTACCATTAAGTTATAAGGTCGTCGTTAACAACATGCCGTAGTCACCCGTGCGTTTCTCCTTTTATTCCTCATTTTGGTGTGTATTATTTAATTTTTAATAGATAATATTGAAAACTTAATAAATTTGTAAAAAGAATTAATGATTTTCAGAAATGTTTTTACATAAAATATATGGAGATATCATATACCAATCCAGTCCTGTAACTCATTCTCATATATCAATGAATCACGGCTAAGTCATTAACCGTGTTTTAAATTGATAAATTTTTTAAAATTTGTCCTCATTGAATTTTTTATTTATATATACTTCAACTTATTTTGACATCTATCTCCTTTCTCTCTTTTCAATAGATATTAAATAGGAATAAAATTAAAAATTTATCAATAATTCCAAAGTGATATATCATAACAGGGATCAGAATGTAATCAAAATGAGACTATAATTACATATTATTTCTTATCATTATATATATTTTTTTTTAAAACGGCCAGACGAGGAGGGGAGCAGTGAGCAGCGGTGGGGTTTAGACTTTAGTAACACACACACACACACACACACAGACTCAAAAGTGAGTGTAGTGAAAAGGACATGATGATTGGAGGAGCCTTCCATCGCAGTGCCCATATTCGCCTGTGATTTGTCCTCCTCGTAAGTAAAATACTAAAATCTCTCAATTTACCTCTCAAACCTTTGATTCAAACGCCTCAACTCTGAAACCATAAAACAAAAGTGAAAAACGTTTTCTAGCGAATCAAATTATAGTAACTGAACCGAACCACCCCGCTCTGATCTCTCATCTCTCTCACTCTCACCTCCTTCCTACCTCTATTATTTAAATATTTTCCTCCCACTCGCAGCTGGCGGTGGCAACTGGCAACTCTCCTCTCCTCTCCTCTTCCTCCTCGTCTTCATCCCCCCCTCCCCCCGGGGGCTTTTCATTTCCATTCCTGCAGCTATTTTTCCTGGCATCCACCATACATAGTATTTACCGTTCCATTCTGCATCGCATTCTCTGAGGCTTGCTCGTATTGATGGCGTTCGAGTTCGTGTTTCCTGCTGAATCACTGCACTGAACAACTGCCAGTTTCCAAGTTAGAGGTTCGATCTTTATCCGGACTATTCCGATGATTTCTGTTCAGAGATATGGATGGAGTATATGCGATTTGTTTTTCAAGTTTACCATTCTGTGGTTGCAGATTTGGTACAGCTGGAAAAGATGAACACCAAAGCCAGGACTAGGCTGTGCCCTATGAAAGTTCCGGTCGCAATTGGAAAAGTAATAAAACTTGACATTCTTTGGTGTAGTCAAAACAGAGTACATTTATGTTGGATGCATTTTTTTTTGAAAAACGGTTTGTACAGTGAACGGAATTAATGATTATTAAATTCTCTTCGCCGCCCAATAGTTATATTCAGAAAATATGGTTTCGGCTTCTGTGAACTCACTTTGCTGAGAGATCCCAGGAGTTCTCTAGGTGAGAGTTATTTTTGTTGAGAACACGATATATATACTTCTCTCGAATGGAGATACATGCAGACAAAAGGAGAAAAAACGATGCTGTGGTTTCTCCCTTCTCCTGGTTTTTCGCAGTACATGATTGATCTTCCAATGTCAAGCTTTCACAAACTTCACTGTTTCCGCTGCTTTTCCCTGTTTTTATCAACACGACATTCGACCCGTACTTTCAGCTTCTAGAATTTCATCTTTGCCGTTGTTATTTCTATGCATTCTGACCTCTTCAGCCTTGAATGAAAAGGCAGAAATGCAGGGAAGCTTGAGAAAGGGCACTGCTAATAAAGTCGAAGGTGGGAAACACTCTGGTAAAGATAGAATATCGGCATTGCAACAAGATGTAATGACATTATTTCTTTCCAATCTCTTTATTGGGTTTCATTTTCTGGTGTCTCATCCAAACTGAGCTGTAGACTCCGAATTTCAGATTCATGCGCTGAAAAAGAAGCTTAGACATGAAGAGAACATCCACAGAGCATTGGAAAGGGCTTTCAACAGGCCTTTGGGAGCTCTGCCTCGTCTTCCTCCGTATCTTCCCCCCTGCGTTAGTCAACATATCTCCCTTTGAGCTGTTTGTTCCTTTCCTTAATAAGAATACTCAAATTCGGAAGTAAACAATTTCTATTTTTCGCTAAGAGAATATAAAAGAAGCATGACAGCAATCAGTTGTTAAAAGGTGATTGGAAGAGCATATTAAACAATCTAAGATAGATTTTCAAGAAATTTGAGGAGAAGGGTTATTTTATTCCAACCACCCGACCTTTGAATTTCAATATTTGCAGATACTAGCGCTTCTGGCTGAAGTAGCAGTTCTGGAAGAGGAAATTGTTAGGCTTGAAGAACAGGTAGTACAATCCAGGCAGGACTTGTACCAGGAAGCTGTCTACTTGTCATCTTCTAAGAGAAGAATGGAGCGTTCAGCTAACGTAAACAATGCAAATTCAGTTGAAAGCCAAAGACAGGTCAAATTGAAGTCTTCTTCCCATACAATGAATAACCCAGCAACATCTAAAACTAGCCTTACAACATTATTAGGTGATAATTTTTTGTTATGACTGCTGATTCAGCAATCTGTATCAGTTTAGAGCGTTCATTTCTTAGGAGTAGTTGGTGCAAGAGTGGAATCTTATGGTTTGTGCCCATTGATTATCATACCAGAGGATCGGCGAGGAAAGGAGAATGAATCCTGCACTAATTCTTTCAAGAGAAGCAAGCGTTTTCCATGTAACAACCAAACAACTAAAATTCCAATCAAGAGACTTTCAACTGGCAATAAATCAGGGCAGAAGAGTTGGGATGCTCACAAGAGACAGGTATGTAACTAATTCTCGTCTGTGTGATCGGAGTTGGTGGGAGGGAATTTTTTAGGCCATTGAATTTGAGCTTTCATCATTTGCAGCAAGAATCAAGGGTGAAAAACAAATCAATTGCAGAAGTAGGGAATCCTAGCCCACAAGAAAAAGTACTGGGAGATGACAGCCCTAATATTATTTCAGAAAATATTTTGAAGTGCTTATCAACCATCCTCATGAGAATGAGTTCAGTGAAGAATCCAGGTCCTGCAGGTGAAGTGCCATCGTTATTGGCTCTGAAAACTCACAACTGCATTGAAGGATGGGATCCATATGGCACCTGTTTGGGATTTGGGAAGCAGGATGTTGGTCCATATAATCAACTATGTGCAATAGAAGCCAGATCGTTCAATCCAAAACGAACGGCGAATTCTTTGATTTTACAGTGTAGATTAAAGTATATTATATGCTATCTAAACTGGGTTACCAATTACTCTTCCTTACCTCCACCTTTTAATGACACCTGTTAATTTGTCTCATCTGGAAGGCATAACGTTCTGATTTGGCAAATTTTGCAGAATTCTTTTGAGGAAACTTGCCTCAGTTAAGTTAGAAAACCTCAACCACCAGGAGAAACTTGCGTTCTGGATCAACATTTACAATTCGTGTATGATGAACGTACGTCAGTTGTCCCTTAGTGTAACACTTGGTATTATCTGAATATAAATGTTTCTTTTACTCTCACCACTTTTCATTATTCTTCTATTCATTTACAGTAAAGTTTGTCACAATGCTATGCCTTTTTCTGCCAATTCCCTTTATCAATTAGGAAGGAAGGTATTTAAAATTCTATATTGCTTCAGGCCTTTATAGAGAATGGCATTCCTGAGAGTCCTGAAATGGTTGTTTCACTGATGCGGAAGGTGTGGACTACTTCTATTTCTTTCTGGTTAGAATGGCGAAGTGATTCATATATTCGCCATTTAGGATAACAAAGCATGAGCGTAATTAAAATCCCTGTGACAATTTCTTGCTATTTAGGCAACAATAAATGTGGGTGGACACTTGCTAAGTGCAAACACTATCGAACATTTCATCCTAAGACTTCCTTACCACTGGAAATTTGTAAGTCCGGTTCATTTCAAATTCTGCTTACTTATGAACGTGAGTAGTCATTCACCAAGCTTCTTGCTGCTAAATTCCATACAGACGTTTCTGAAGGGAGCAAAGAATCATGAAATGACAGCAAGAAGCATATTTGGACTGGAACTGTCAGAACCTCTAGTGACATTTGCACTCTCCTGTGGAACTTGGTCCTCTCCTGCTGTAAGTTTATGCGAACTATACCTTTCTTAATTAAATTTGTAACCCAATGTCAATGAGGCGGGTGCTATATATATATATATTCATTTGTCTATGGCTTTGTGTTGATTCATAAATTTTGTTGAATGAAGGTGAGGATTTATACGGCGTCCCAGGTTGAGAATCAGCTTGAAGTTGCAAAAAGGGAGTACTTGCAAGCTGCAATTCATATTTCAACGTCCAAGATTGCTGTCCCAAAACTTCTTGATTGGTATTTACTGGATTTTGCAAAAGACTTGGAATCATTGCTGGATTGGATCTGCCTTCAGTTACCAAGTGAACTTGGGAAGGAAGCCATCAAGTTCATTGAGAAAAGAGAAACCCAGCCCCTCCCCAAATTTGTACATATTATCCCATATGACTTCACATTTAGATACCTTCTATGTACATGATTTTCCTTGTTTTCTGTACATGGACTATTTGTATACCAGTATAGATCTTACATATAAAGCCAAACCAGAGAATTACTAAAAGGTTTTAAAGAAGGAATGGAATTACCAAAACATATTATATTGAATGAGCAATATACAATGATAAGTTCTGATATGGGAAATAACAAGAGGTTTATGTTGCTTATTTGTTATTATGATTTTTTGTTGATTACATTCATTTCTTGAAATATCGTAGTGATTATAATGATTATAAATAATATAGATAGCATTTATCTTCCCTTGAGTGGGCTTTCTTCTTTATACAGCCTCTCATATGTTTAGTCAAGACCTCCATGTGAAAGTATCAATGCTCAAAAAATATTATTTGATGACTTAAACTCATCATCTTTGTCCAACCAGTAATCAAACTTGGAACCTCTAGGTTAAGATCAAGAATTTAAGCAAAATCATGAGCACAATATTTCCCGGTGTGAAGACTTTATCTGAAGAACAGAGTTTCTGAACACTCTCTGCTCTATGAATGATAAGATCTCTAACCATAGAAAAGCAAACCAAGGTGGTTATGAAGGTCAGATATGAAACAAACACACAAATGATTACAAATTGGATTCTATGCATATTTATGTATTTAGAGAGTGACAGAATGATCATACTGAAATCTACATTATATTTATATACTCATTATATCTCTTGCCTCGATCTGTTTCCAAATAATATTGAGTGTGTATTTACTTGTACAGATGGAAAGTATCCGCATTTGAATAAACACGGACGGGTCATTAAGGAATCAGCGTGATGAATGGTGCATTTATAGCACGTATTGAAAGATGAGAGAAAAAGGGTTATAATGGTGCTGGAGTTCCATGAATAAGGCAAACGTTGAAAGCAACAACCAAAAGAAATTCTCTAGTCATTAGCACAGAGAGGGGCCTGGCTTGTGGTCCATCATCTAATGGCAGCCTGTTTCTCTTCTCGCACAAAACAGTCCCCTTTTAATCAATGGTTCAGCAATTGCAGCTCCATTATTTGGTTCACCAACCCTTTCGTGCTGGCCCTTCCTTATTCGTGTATGGTCCCAAGCTCTCTTTGCTGGAAACAGGTTTAACTCTATGCCCTATTTTCCCCTTTGTATTCTTTGTAATTGAATACGAGTAATGAGGACATTAAGAACCACACCTTCTAACTCAGACTTTTCCCCTAAATGCTTGTAATTTCCTCTCTGTAAATGCATACTATTTTTATCGTTGTGTCAATATTTTTATCATTGTAGTTGTTGACAGTTCCTATAATTCACCCCAACTTTCAATTCGCCCCACTTGTTGTATGTATAATGTATGTACTCATTTTGGCTCTTCCAATTTGGAACTAAATTCAATGCTAACTGGTTTCACAAACTAGATAACTAATTTATAAATATTAAAAAAATAGTTAAGTTAGTTATTTGTATTATATGTATTGGTTTATTTAGATCATTCTTAGTTATGCACATTATAATAAACCCTTGATGGAAACATGTTACTATGTGCAATCAATATAGAGAAAAAAAATTATAAACTTGAGAAGTAATGTGCATTGATATTTTATTTTTAAGATTAAAATAAACTCGTTGTCTAATTCTTATATTTTGAATTGGAGGCACCAGCTTTTTCCTGATATTCATCTTCCATTTGTTTACAGATTAATAACTTGGCATGTATTATGAATTCTTTTCCAAGCATAAAGATGAACATCAAATTTCCAAACCATTTGTATCCCATGAGACTGCGCTAAATTTCTGCTAAATATGTGACTTGAAGATGTTCATGAATAAGCCTCCTAAACTAGAATCGGCAGGACGGGGGCCAGAAAGCATGTATTCAATAGAATACGTAAAGCAACCTGATCAAATCTTAATAGACTAAAAATGGAACTTAACGTGAATTGTATACAGCAAAAATAAATAAGTAGCTGAGCTTATATTCTTCACTTATAGATGGATATTGCTCAGAGATGCCCATGTTTATGCATTTAATTGGGTTGGATGGCTCTAGCTTTGTCTCATTGTTGGCGTTGGGCAACACTCACATTGTATTCAATGTGGTGCAGAGTGCAGACGGACTAGTTTTAAGTTATGAAAAACAAAAATTAAAACCACAATAACGTCTTTAATGGTCCCTGTGCTGTACATTCCCTGAATAATACTACCTATCCGGCTAGCCCTACCAAGTGACTTTATCTTTCTTTTACTCAGAGTCAGAGATATATTCTTAGTCTTAGAGGGGGAATTAAAAAAGAAAACAGCAACAAAACATCAAAAACTAATTAGCAAGCAGTTGAGTAAGGCCTCTATCTCTTAGCAACAGTTAGGTGGATTTGCGTGAGAGGATCTGGTTGTTCATTCCATTTCCTTTTGTCTTTTTATTTAAATTTATTGAAAGAGTTTATAAGTGGCAGTGTATGCATTCAAACTCAAAGAATACTTATAAAGGTACTTACGGATTGTTCACTAATAATATCCTTACATCGATAATGAGATCTAAATGCAAAACCTTGTAGGCTACAGGTAAATTTCGTAACAATTGGATTAACATTTATTGACAAAGGTAAACTGAGTTTTTTTTTTTTTTAAAGCATATGTATCCTCCTAATGGAGGCAATTCTATTCGAGACATTGTCGAGCGCTATATGTAAACACATCTCTCATATAGGATTCAAACCTTCATTCACCGTATGTGAGAAATCAGTTTTTTTCATTAAGTCTAATTCCATTATCGTATAATAGTACCGTGGTATCTATACAGTATCTTCTCCATACTAATGAGTCATGACTTATGAGTGTTAAGGTATAGCTAATTGACCCTTTTTTTGGCCATATGAGCTTTAAAAATAAAATGGAATGATAAAATTAGAGGGTGAAACTTAAAACTCATAAAAAATTTAAAGGACTAAAAGTAAATGCATAAATAAATATAGATAGGGAGAGAATGGGCCGAAATGGGCAGAAAGGCCTCAGTCCTTGATCGGATGGATGGACATATTGAAAACCCAATTAGATTCAAAGGACACAAACTCGTACATATTCCAGCCCTTAAATTTGACTCACATCAACCAGTTTCGTTGTAAAAGTTTGGGCCTTGTTATGTAAGGAATAACCTGTTTTATTTATAATTTCTATATATATTTTGTTGGTTGTCCAAAACCCCCCACAGTATCTGGACCCGACTCTCATCGCACATCTAGTTGTAGTGGATGAATTTTCCAGCAAGAATTTCTGCATATTCTGAAAATTCAAAATTAGGATTCCGTTTAAGAGGAATCAAACCACGTACCATTTGAACCAAACCCTCTGTTGATTATAATCTCCATATTGATATAGATGGTTAATGTGATTTAATGGTAACATTAAGGGCTTACGTTGCATATTTTATGTGGCAGTTTTTATTATTAATAATGCATTTACGAATACCAGACCGTGTCAATGTCATGGGTTGGATTGTTTGCCTGGCTGTTATCTCCCAATTATATTATATATCATCATTGTCGTGGGTGGGATTACAGTATTATTATATTATCATTTTTTTTTGCCTGCCATATTATATTATGATTCTACTTGCCATAAATTATTTATTTTCCTCACTGTAAGCAAACGACTCTATCCAGTTCTAGAAAACCCTTTATTTGAACAGGTCCAACGTGACTGGAGCCATTTACCACGTGTTCATTTGATCCTTTAAAAAAAAAAAATCAACGACCAGAGATTACAGCTATTATATGCAAGCGGTGCCGAAAAACAGCTTCAATATTTATTTATATATTATATTCACGCACATACCATTGTTCTGAAAAATAATGAATTTGAAGTGTTCTCTTGTCTATCGCCTGTTAGATAATACGACCATCTTGTTGATTTTCATAATTTTAATGTAGGCCTACTTGATTCGAATCTGAATTTATGAACAAAAAAAAAAAAACTAAATAACCATTACTTGTAATATACTCCCTTCAATCCTTAATATATATAAGCTTTATTTGTTTTTATCTAAAATATTAATATTTTGCCATTGAGTACACCTACCTAACTGAGCACAAAACTTTCCAACTAGTAATTTTATTGAAGGTAGCTTTAATATTTCATGACAAATAACTAATTCTAACTAATTCAATAATATATATATATATAAAAATTTATTATTAGTTGTTTATAATAAGGACATAATTGTGTTGGTTTTTAAAATGAAAGTAACATATTTGGTGAAGTGAAGGACGCCTGATTTGGTGCAAAACTGAATTTGACTTGATGAATCGGATGAAACATCAAGTTAGGTTAACGTGGAGCCCAATTCAAAATTGATAGCCATCAACGTTAGGATGTTAGAAGGGAAAGGACAAATTAATCAGATTTCAGATAAGCCTTCTCTCCTCAGCAGTCTTGTAGTGCCTCCTTCATCTACATATTCTGCCTCCTCAAGGAATATATATCGCACATAAAATATACTCCCAGATTTATCCAAATCCTACGATATATATATATAAAGTAATATTCATAATAAACAAGCAGAAGGTTATTTTTGTGTTGGGTTTTTAAAATTTAAAAGTCGTGCTCAAGTGTAGAAGGTGGTGGCCTTCTAGATTAATGCTTGTGTTTTTTTTTTTTCCAACCTATCTGTTTAACTCTCCCAATCTGAACGGATATTACTTGTAATCGTACAGCGTGGAGACAAAGCCATTGCCCTTCTTACGCATAATACGTATAGACATTTACGATAATGTCAAAATCATCTAGAAGCAGTTTTTAATACCAAATCCTTAACACTGACATAATTATTTACAAACATTACAATGCACACGTATAAACAAATTATACGTGAAACAATCGAAATATCTTCCTGCTAATGTGTTCCTGTAACTTGTAGCCACGTCATTATACAACCAAATAATAACAAATATTATCCTGAATGCTGTAAAGAACAAGTCATGGGAATATAAATTGTAATGTTAGTATCACATGGTAATATAATGTTTAATGAAGACATTTTAATGATCCCATGCCTGAAATTTGTTGTCTCTCAGTATCTATAAACAATTTTTATTTTTTTAAGAAAATTATCATGATTATTTGTTAAACCTGGATCTCTCTGTCTTCATTGTTTCCAGATATTGGGGTTGGTCAGCTACATGCTCCACAGTCCACAACACAACACTGCGCCACCAACCGAAACTAACAAACAATTTCAAAGCGATGCACGTGAGAAATAATTTGTTGAACCAAGAATTATAAATGCACACACGTACGTACGAGTGAAGATGCGAGGGGCTGAGAATGAG
>QFDD01001050.1:0-20311 GCA_006871305.1 Vachellia collinsii
AAAAGGAAAAGTATACACAACATTATGAGTAACAAACTTAACAAAACTTTTAGTTATTTTAACAATTTTGGTAACGTTTTTTGTAACTATTTTTAATCACTTCAAATATATGTAGGAATTGAATTTGAGGTCATTCTTTAAGCTTTTTACTACACGATATTGACAATAAACACTTTTGCAACTTCAACAATGTCATTAACAACTTATTTTTTTTTTCATTATCTAACTCATTTTTTACAATTGCAATAATATCAATAACATCTTTATTTTTATAACTTTGTAAAATGAATCATAACTGTTTTTATCACTACAAAAATTAGGGAAATTCAATTAAAGATATCATTAGTTAAATCATTTCCTAAACTTACAATGAAGTTGACAACGTCTCAAGTCATTTTGACAATTTCAATAATGCTATTAACAACTCATTCTTTTATATTATTTAACTCAATACAAAAGAATGAGTTGTTAATGACGTTATAAATGAGTTAAATAATATAAAAGAATGAGTTGTTAATGACGTTATTGAAATTGTAAAAATGTTTGAAGGTGTTGTTAATATCATTGCAAATATAAGAAATCACTTAAATAATGACCCCGATAAAATTTTCCCTTATATTTAAAGTAATTAAAAATAGTTGTAAATAACATAATTAAAATTGTGAAAATCATTAGAAGTATTGTTAATTTCATTATTTAAAGGCAATTTCATCTTTTAAAATCATTAGAAGTATTGTGAAAATCACTAGAATTCCCCCTCAGATTTAGTTTTACGTATTCCTTCCTCTATCTTTTAAAAATTTTTAAAGACAATTTCATCTTTTTAAACAAATATTAAAATCAAAGATTCTTGCTAATATATGCTTCTGCCAATTTTAGAATAGTGACATTTTTAAATTTCAAATTTAAAGTGGTATTTTTGTGAATTTTCCCATGGGTCATCATGACTAATGCAAATTTTAATGGTAAAATATATAATTTCTTTTTATTAATTATACATATATTAAAATAAATAAGTTTTTAATTTTTTATTAATTATACATTCTAGAACAGAGTCAAAAGAAGACACAGCGCCGAAGATAAATATCCGTTTCATAGCTCTCATTGCAGCTCGCTAAATCCACTTCCCAGACAATTCTTCCTACTTCAGTACTCTCTTTCTGCTGCTGTTTCTTCACCAACCACCACCGTATTCCGCGACGCCGTCAATGGCTCTGCGATCTTTCGTTGAAGTTCATCCTGACTCTCACTTCCCAATACAAAACCTTCCCTATGGCATCTTCAAGCCCGAACCCGGTTCGTCTCCTCGACCCGGAGTCGCCATCGGCGACTACGTTTTGGACCTCTCTGAGCTTGCCTCCGCCGGTCTTTTTGACGGTCCTCTCCTCAGAAACTCCGATTGCTTCCTCCAGGTTCCTCATTCCCGTCTCTCACCGGCACTCTCTTTCTTTTGTTTGTTTCTATGATAATGATGGTGATCAAGAATTATAATTCTAAGATGTGTTTGGGTGATTTCTGTAACATTCGTTGGTTCGGGTTGTTCTGCTAATTTTTGTCCTAAACATCGTAATTTCATTGAGTTGTCATGGTGTTTTGCTTTCCCCAAGAAATAGGGGGATGTGAAAGTCAATACCGAATTATCAAGATTTCATTTTAAGTAATTGTCTACATTATTTGTTACTGTTTCCGAAGGTAGTGTCATCTTTCGTCTTCCTGATAGATTTTCTCGGAGCATTCATACTAATTGCTTTTTTTTTTTTTTTTGTGTCTGGTTACAGCCTAATCTGAATAAGTTTGTATCCCTGGGACGGCTAGCTTGGAAGGAAGCTCGTGCTACACTTCAAAAGCTCTTATCAGGTTGAACCAGACTATATTTTCTTCTTTGATAAATGCTCACCTCTTAAATAAATTATAAGCAAATAAATTGTAAATGACTAAACATATGTATATTTTTAAGTTTAATTTTGCATGGGCTGCAGTTCTGGCCCTTTTCTCTGCGACAATTGTTTAGTTTGTACTTAGTAGGATTAGTAGGATGAGGCTTTGGAGATTGATTAGATAAATATGGTTAAACTGGTGTTGTTTGATCATTGATGCAGCTAATGAACCAACTTTAAGGGACAATGCAGTTTTGAGGCAGAGATGCCTCGTGCTAATGGTATTGCACAGTAATAATCTTGTTTAATTGGTTGACCTGATAAGGCATTGTCATCCACCCCCCCCCCCAACAAAAAAAAAAAATAACGATGTTTTCTCTACATATGCAGAACAGGGTAGAAATGCTTCTTCCTGTTGCCATCGGGGACTATACTGACTTCTTTTCATCGCTTCATCATACTAAAAATTGTGGGGTCATATTTCGTGGGCCACAGACTCCTGTTCTCGATAATTGGTATGTTCATTTGGAAGGTTTAATAAATCTAGAGTGAATATTACGATCTAAAAATAGAGTGAATTTCTGGATTTACTTATAAAGTGTCCCTTATGCCATAGGTTCCGCTTGCCTGTTGCCTATCATGGACGAGCTTCTTCCGTTGTTATTTCTGGGACTGATATTGTCCGGCCAAGGTTAGAAGTTTAATGCTGACTATGAAGTCTTGCGACTCTTGAGTTCATCTGCTTAAGTGATTTTCAAATCTATCTGTTTTTGAGTCTCGTTGGTTATGAAACTAAGAATTGAATCATAGCTTTTTCCCCATGTATACATGAACCTTTTTAATTCATCCCTATATGTATATGTGTAATTGTAGAAAATTAGTATGCAGGTTCTTACGTCTGTTTCATTATAAGTGAAATAAATCTAATACATATACATTACTAGGTTATGGTACTAACTACTATGAATTTTTCTTTATTCAGAGGTCAGGGTCCTCCAACTGGCAGCTCCACACCTTATTTTGGTCCATCATTAAAGCTGGACTTTGAATTAGAAATGGTTAGCCATTTCTCTATGTGGACCATAATTTGCCATTTGACTCAGTGATACATATAAAACTCCCTTTTAAAAACTGAAAAGTGGTTCACATTCTTTTGGTAAACTATAATATTTTACAGGCTTCTATCGTTGGACCTGGAAATGAATTGGGAAAACACAGTGATACATATAAAACTCCCTTTTAAAAACTGAAAAGTGGTTCTCATTCTTTTGGTAAACTATAATATTTTACAGGCTTCTATCGTTGGACCTGGAAATGAATTGGGAAAACCTGTGGATATTAATGAGGCTGCAGATCATATATTTGGACTTGTTCTGATGAATGACTGGAGTGGTAATCATCCAAATCAAAATTTTTATTTTGATTCTACTTCCTCCTCTGCTTTTAATGTTCATTGAACTGGTCTTGGCAGCTCGAGATATTCAAGCGTGGGAATACATTCCTCTTGGCCCTTTTCTCGGCAAGAATTTTGGTAAGGAATTTAGAGTATTTGCTTCATATTTTTATGCTCTATTGGAGAAGCTAGATCTCGTCCTTATTGTGCTGCAAAAGTGAAAACATAGGTGATTGCATTTTGTACATCTCTAGCGGGAAACTATCAGGGTTAAGTTGCTCATTTCAGAGGTGGCCTTACATTTTGATGTCTAATTGATTAGGTACCACGATATCACCTTGGATTGTGACCTTAGAAGCATTAGAACCTTTTGCTACTGATGCCCCAAAACAGGTATCTGGATCCCTTCTTTGAAGACTAATATTGTTGTTATTTTACAATTGGCCATCTTGAATCTAAGTTTAACAAAAATTTGTGGCATTCTCTCTGATCTATCCCTGCAATGCAGGATCCTCCTCCACTGCCATACTTGGCTGAAAAAGTATCCAAGAACTATGATGTTTCACTGGAGGTAATACTGATATGGCTGGCACCCTTTTGCATAGTCATTCGACAATCTTCATTACTTTTGTATCCCATAATCCCAACCAATAGTATTTAATGTTCTTTCTTTTCCTGAATGGTTAAAACTTCTTTCTTGCTGCAAGGTTCGAATTAAACCACCTGAGTGCGACAACTTATCAGTGGTGACCCGCAGTAATTTGAAGCACTTGTAAGGAGTTTCTCTAGTTATTTATCAACTAGCCTTGAAATCCATTTCAATGGCTGATTGTGATGTTGTGATTGTAACAGTGAGGAATGTGTTGGATACCATGACAACAAAATCTAAGTTGCCCATTTTTCATTGTGTTCACGACATTAATGCTTACCCTTTTCCTAGGAGGCATAGGCATTGACAGACATGGACACCATGTCATGAGAACAAAATCTATTATCCATGCGAAATAAAACATTGCATCCTGTTTGATATGAGTGTCCTACATGGTCATGTCTCTTGTTTTGAATTGTTGATCCTTTATAGCCAACAGTTAAGTTCATATTTTGATTTGTACAGTGATACAGTCAACTTATTCCACCTTTGTCTCTATTGTTGTGCAGATACTGGACACTAACTCAGCAGCTTGCTCACCATACAGTTAATGGCTGCAACCTAAGGCCTGGGGATCTCCTTGGAACTGGGACAATTAGTGGACCTGTAAGATTTGATTTTCTTTTTTCTTTTTAAATAAATTTATTTTAAATGCTCGATCCTTGCTTTTATTTTAACTTCTGGGGTGTTACCATCAATCACTGATCAATAAGTATATATTTTTGATTTGATTTTCACATTTTTCACCATAGGAGCCTGACTCCCTTGGATGCTTGCTCGAGTTAAGCTGGAATGGGCAAAAGGAACTGTCATTGAATGGGGCAACTCGGAAATTTCTTGAAGATGGAGATGAAGTCATATTTACTGGATATTGCCAGGTTACAGTCATTTAAATACTTAAATCATTCTTTTTTGTTTCTCTCTCCTGAATTCATGCACAAGCACCATCCTCTCGGGCAAACAGGGACTGTGACAGGTTAACATATAGCTAAATGGCTGCTAATGTATTTTTTATTGCTTCAGAACTCACAGCTCGTACCCTTATGACTGAATTCTTGTAAACATTTCGTTTACAGTTGCTTCCCCTGGGGAGCTGATTTATTAGTGTTTAGTCTTCCTTGACTGGTTAGCATATTCTATGGGAAAGAACTTGATTATTGACAGTTCCTCTTGCAGAGGGCTCATTTCACTCCTCGTGGCAAATTTAATTCCGTGTTTTGCTTATTTTTGAAGTCATCCAATCTGGTCTTACTGTCTTAGGATCCCCCAATAAGTAATCATGATATGATATTGGACATTATTTTATCAGTTATACATTGGCTGTTAACATTGTTCTCCTGATTAACTCTTTAACAATGATATCCTGGGAAGTTTTAATAAAATATTTTTTCGGTTACAAGGAGTCACTAGGGCATTGGAGCGAGGAATTGATAAAAGGGTAGGACAGGATTTGAAATCCACTTGAATTAAAACTTCTTGATGCTTGCGTCTAGTGGAAGTATCATATGAATCAAAATCCAATGTTTTGAAAAAAAAAAAAGTTAAATCCAATGTTAAAATTCTAGTTGGTGCTACATTTTGTATTAAATGTTTGATGCATCACACGCAATGGTCCATCTGCTTATGATCTTATCATTCTATTTTCTAGTATCTCATTGGATTATAAAGACTGGCTATGAAAATATCTGAAATTTATTGTTTTGCAGGGGAACGGTTACAAAGTTGGGTTTGGAACCTGCTCTGGCAAGATTGTTCCATCACCCCCTTAAAGACTGTCCTTTTTCTTCCACCACTTGGGTTAGGGTTTATTGCTGACATATAAGCATGAAGATGGTCTGTCCTAATCATCGTTCAACTTTGTACTTTTGGTGCAATTTATTGTGATTGATAGAGACGATTTAATAAAAGCTGGTTTCTGTTAGGAACATGCTTTCATCATGTTTCTTGGGGTAGTAAGTGTACGCGTCAGAGTTTGACATCAATCGATAACAAAATTTTCCGAAAATATCTTATGCAATAACTCAAAGAAGTTGCGTTTTGTGGAGCTCTTCCACTTTAATCTCATAGTAAAGAATTGGAAAGCCTACGGTCTAACCGTCAAGTGGACTCACTTGTGGCTTGGTTGGCCCAAAAAAATTGTCATGGATGAACAGAGCTGGACTGGAGTTGAGTTATTATTAGATCAAAAATTGGGTTTTCGGCCTAACAAAAAGTTGAAATTTTTTTTTTAATAATGTATCAAATATATTCATAAATGTACTGACCCTCTTAAAAAAAGAAACTCTATATTTTAGGACTATTTATAGTTGTATGGTGAAATTTTATGAAAAGCTTCATATATTGCGGTATTTTATTTTTACCATCATATATTGTGGTGTTTTGTGTTGACAGTTAGATTTATTGAGTTTATTTCTTCTATATGTTATTATATATGCACATAATTATTTTTATAAAATTTTTATTTAATTATTATGTCATCAGTTTGGGTGCTGGTTTAATTGGTTGAACTCTTCGACATCTTTCACTCCCACCTTCTGCATCTTTCTCTCTCTTTTTTCGCCCCACATGCAAGACCTAATGGAGATGAGCTTAACAAGGCTGGACTCTAGAGCAGCCACAACGCAAGGGAAAAGAGAAGATGAGTTGATCCTTTTGTGCTTGCTCAGTGTTTGTTGCAGGTTCGGCTTGTTCTAGAGCAATAGCCACTCACGCATGTTGAGAATGACAAACTTGCTGCTATCAATGTCTAAAGTTCTTACTATCAAACATATTGATCTTGGATGTATTTGGAAATGGCCTGGGGAGTGCCATGGTCGTTGGTATAGGATGGGCGATTGAGATGTTGGCCTCATTTGCAGCGTTATTAGCACTATTCGAATCCATAGTAGATAATATTTCTTAAGATTGTTGGAAATAATCATGAACGGAGGGCACTATACACACACAAACAACACTTTGTCGAACATATCAATGTCATCGACATATTTTCAAGATTGCTGCCACCAATGTCTAAAGTTCTTACTATCGAACATATCGATCTTGGATGTATCAGGGAACGGCCTGGAGAGTGCCATGGCCATTGGTATAGGATGGGGCAGGTTGAGATGTTGGCCTCATTTGTAGCATTATCAGCACTATTTGAATCCATAGTAGATAATATTTCTCAGGATTGTTGGAAATAATCACGAACAGAGGGCACAACACACACATAAACTACATTGAAGATTGATTCTAGTTGCATCCAAGGAACTATCTTTGAGAGATATTCCACAATCCCTTTGTATTTCGGAATCGACACACCCCAGGAGCTTTCCTGTGGAATGACAAGAAGACGAGAACTAGCGGAAGGAGATTAACTCAGTGGAGGAAGAGAGAGATAGAGGGAGAGGAGTTGGACAGAGGAGAATGCATGTACTCTTCGTTTGATCAGGAAGCCTCATTTATAGGCATTGGTCAAACACAGGAGCGAAGGACATGTTTGGAGATGTCGCCGGTTACGAATAGTGAACGGATTCAGAGTCTTTCACATTCTACACGTTTTACTATTGGGAACGGTCAATTTTCCAAGCAAGTTGGATCTCAAGTTTTTAGTTGAGAAAAATAAGCTTTCTTGGATAAGCAAAAATAAATTTTCTTGATAAGAAAAATTAATTTAGGATTTTAAAAATAATTTTTAGAAAATGCCCATCACCACATTTTATTTCACGTGCAGGGGGAAAATCATCAGTTTTCAGCAGCGTTTACCTCTAGATTGCCCATTGTTGTGTGCGAGATGCCCACCTTCCTCTTGGGCCTTTTAATGCACCACAATCATAGGATAACTTATATACCTTTGGACTTCTTCTCACCAAAGCAATGTGAAACTTCCTTTATTTGACATACCTTTACATTAATTTTACAATAGTTTATTTTTTTTATGAGAGGACCTTAATGGTTCGAGGCGTGAAGAGAAGGACCTAGCAATTTGATAGCTTCTATCATTATAGGCTTTGTATTTTAGGTTATTCTTTTAAAATATGTACATTGCTAAACTAATAGGGATTGCATACTCTGATCATATCCTTATGATTTTGTTGTGATGTTAGACATGTTATTAATGATTTTGTTTTATTGAAATTTGGTTACGTTTGGTGGTGACTTTTGGGCATGTTTTGTGCCTTGAGTCAGATCATATATTGTGTTTGGTGTGCAGGCAGGGGTATTTCTCCCATATCTCTTGTGCCCTAACCTTGATGAATTAATAGTAATATGTGAAATTTTGAGGTGTAATATAACATAAGGGGTTACACCATTCCAATGTTTGATGATGTAGATGCAGTAAATCTTGAAGGTGTCCATAATAGTGAGGCATTGCAAATTCATTAACTCTTGAGCAGGATAATGAAGGTTTATAACTTTGTACATTCTATTATGATTCTATAAACTTCGTATATTCTATTAAGATTCTATCCTTAATTTTCTATGCTAATATATAATTAATTTATACATAACCTTTAATATTAATTATTGTGATATATAGGTGGTGAATATATGGATATTCTTGAACCCCTGGCTTTAAAAGATTTTATAGGATGGCACCAAACAATAATAAGGAGGTAGTGAACTAGACAAGAATCATGGATGGTGACCTTATTGATGTTTTTATGATTGAATATAACGAGGGCAGTAAAGTTAATGGTATTTCTACATGTTCAGTTTATGACAACATAGTTAAAATTTGAATGCATTATTTGGTAAGCAAATTGACAAGGATAAGTTGAAGAACCAGTGGAAGACTTTGAAAAGAAACTTCTCATATGTGTATGTTATTCTTAAAAATTTGAGTGGATTTGCTTGGAACCCAACAACTCAATTTTGAGCCTAAAGTTTGGGAGGCATTGATTGAGGTAAATATTATATATATATATATATTATGTATAATATAAACTATTTGCCCTTTCTAGTTAGAATTTATTCTATCTTTGCTTAGCATTTTCTCCAAATGCACTTTCTAATTCTAATTTTCCTTCAACTTACTCCTTCGTTTTATTTAATATTTTTTAGTAATATTTTTTGTTTCCTTGTATAATGTATTTATCTTCTCGGGCTAAACCTAAAGTATTATGGAGAAATAATCCTTTTCCAACTTTTGAAAAGATGATGATACTATACAGAGTAGACAGAGCTAATGAAGATGAGGGGGCACTAATGCAGGAGTGGAGGAAGAGGCATCTATCAACAATAGAGGTTGCTAAAATTGTTAATGATATTGATAATCTCTTGTTTCACAAGATCGATGCTCACACAAGTAGAATTATGCTTATTTAGATCGCTTCTTTTAGACTGCATTTAGAGGATAAGGTCTAAAAAGTATAACCGGTGGCATTTTTGTAAATATAACTATATATTTTAGACCATATTTAAATGGATGCGGTTTAAAATAAATTGTTTTTAGACCGCACCTGTCACATGCTGTCTAAAAGAATTAAAAAATTGAAAAATTTTAAATCTTTTAGACCGTACCTTTTTGATGCAGTCTAAAAGCTCTCACAATTCAAAACAGTGTGCGCCCTCTCCCTTTGCGTTCTTTGCCTCTTTACTCATTCACTTTCACTGAGAGGTCTGTTACTCCTCTCTCATTCACCGAGATCCTAACCTTAATTCATCATCACCGTCACTACCATGCTTGAGGGAGCCTAGATCATCTCTGTCGCCGTCGTGCTCAAGGAAGTTTGGTTTTTGTTGTAGCCACCATCTTGCTCGAGGAACGCAGTTTCATCTTCTTGCTGAAGGAACCCAATCTTGCTTGAGCTATTGAGATCCAGACCAAGTTTTGTCGATGCTGCTAATATGCTCGTGCTCTGCTATTTCTGAGATTCCACCCCATGTTTCTTTCGTTTTTTTTGCCCTGGCTGATGATAAATTTTTCCTAAAGAAGTACTTGGCTCTTTGAATTTCAAGATGTTTGCCTTTTCTGGAAATGAAATCTAATTTGTTGGAGTATTATTATTTGGAAACAAAAAGATAATACACTACCATGCATTGATTTGTGCTCAAGGCACTATATTGGTTTTAATTCAACAATGCCTATGAGCAGCTTTAAGCTAGATATGCTCTGCTGATTCCTTACAGTCCATTGGTCAAGATTCATCACCCAAGAATGCTTTCATGGTGTAGTCACACTCACATACAACATATGATAGGATTTTCAATTTTTAAGTTTGAAGTGAACATAATATACACTTATTCCCAAATTTCAAATTATGGGTTGGACTTCAAGTTTGCTTTAAAATATTTTCAGAATTTATTACTATCAACCTAAATGCAAAATTAACAAAATTAGGTTATGCATTGATCTTGTGGTGAGATTGATTGAAGTTCACAAACAAAATCAATTACTCAGAATTCTTTATGCATTTCAATTTGGCTGTTAACTTTTTAGGAAACTCTTTCATTCTTTTCTCTTTAGGAAAGACATTAAAACTTGTATAATATATGGTTGATTAAACATGCTGTTAACTCTTTTCTCTTTAGGAAGTCAAATATGTATCATAGTTGGATAGATGCTAAGCAGACGAGTGATGAATATGATAATGGGGTGAAAGATTTTTTGACTTTGTTGAAAGAAATGTTGATGATGTTAGTGGGAGATTTTACTGTCTTTGTGTAAAATGTTTGAATGAGAGGCAACTAAGTGTTAAGGATATATACATTTACTTAATTTGTGAGAGATTTTGCAAGAGTTATAGAGTATGGATATAACATAGTGAAGAAATGGAAAGGTCGAGTACATCTCAACAAAGGGAAGGAGCCTTTGATGATAGTGACATAGATATGGATGATCGGGTTGAGGACATCATTAGTGATGTTGGAGAAGAGCCTTTGAGAAATTACATGAAAATATGTGCAGTGATGCAAAGAAGCCTCTATACTTGAGGTTGAAAAATACCAACTATTGCATGCAATGTTGAAATTGGTGAGCTTGGAAGCAAGATATGGGTGGAGTGACTATTACACCTCTCTTATATATTTTTATTATGTATTAGAGACTTTAACTTAACCACTTAAGACTATTACCTAGGCTAGAATTAGTCAACTAGGTGAATTTTAAAAACTCCCACTTGAGTTACTATTCATTTGGTAACTTGCATTTATGGCCCAATTTTGAAAATTCACAACTAATTCTAGAAAAATTTAAAATAAGTGATTTAAGTCTCTAATGAAAGTTTCTTCAATTCCTTGTAGGGAAAAAAAATACTCATTTGATCAAGTTAAAGGCCAAACATCCCCTTGAACATGTGAAAATATAATGTTCAATTGGTCATTTCATACAGGACTTTGCTACTTCCAACTTCTAACTTCTCTGTGGTGACTTTCCCTTTCACCTTGATGAACTCCTTTGGACCAAGAGGATTTTCCTCTCTGAGCACTTTCACTACGGCAAACTTCTGGTTTTGCCGTGGCCAACTTCTGCTACTGTCAAATTTTCTAGTTTTTAGTAGAAATTGGAAATTACATAACTTTTTGCACACAGCTCCAAATTTAACAAACTATAACTCATTTTAAAGCTTGTGACATGAACTACTTGTATAAAAAATATCATAACATTTGGAGTTTATTTTCCTTAATTTAGCCACACTTCTTATTTATGCCATTAAATAGGGCATTGGACCCCTTTTATGCTTCAATTGCATGCTCAATTTACTTAGCTTCAAGCATATCACATTATAGCCAATTTTATTAACATATAAGGCATACATTTACATCACATAGCACATCATTACCATAAAGTAGAGGTTTCTATATTCCTCCAAAAATTCACATATGCAACAAAATCACTTTTCTCAAAATGAAAGCCATCCACTTACTCTTGCACCTCTTTGCCCTTGCCTTTTGAGCTTGTGCCTATGTTTTATCATTAAAAAGGCTGAGATTTCAAAGAAATCCTAGTAGCAATTATCTCTAACTAACATATCAACATGCATGATTATTAATATGTAAAACTAACGTGCTATGAATCATCATTCACAAAACCTTACTTCTACTAGCATTATTGCACAAGGCCAAGGCAAACATCATCTATTGGCACAACTACAAGGCGTGCACACTCACAAGCAATGATTTAAATGCTATATGGCTACAACTATATCTCTTACATGGCAAACAACATAGACAACAATCGAATGCAATGTAAATGTAAGAGTTAGAGGTTTTGCAACCTTAAACTTGACTTAACTTTCCAACTTGATTCCAAATTGGCTTCCTTACTTGTGCTTGTCAAACTCCTTGGTCCTTTACCACTCCTACGCATGCCATAGTGCATTTGGCATTATTAACAAGTCATTTCTAGTGCATTTCAACACTTAACAACTCATAAAACTCAAACTTAACAACTTAGGGTCTTTAATTTCTAACTTTGCCAAATTGTGATTCCAATGCTTCCAAAATTGTGTTCTTACATTTACCCTACACAATTTTACATTCTAAATCCATTGATAACATCAAAATACAAAAAATCACACTCCTTCCCCTCATAATCCCAGCTGGCTGAATTGCAAAGAAAAATGGGAGAAAATGAGATTTTGGAACATCTCTTTCCATACATACTCACAATCTCACTTCTAGAGCAATTTTCCATCATTTAACAACTTAAAAACACTCCTATTCATGCATCATCAATTCGGTCAACAGCCAAGGGATGAGGGTTTTATGCCAAGAACTCAAGACAAGCTCAAATCATTTCAATCCAAGCACCAACATGATGCAAAATAAGCTTAAGTTGATCTATGACAATTATCACTTCCAATTCTAGCTTATTCTTACTTTCTTTCACTGGCCCTCTTTCAAGACCTCTTTTGAAACTCTTTCATTACAGCTATAGAGAAGAAAGTAAACCACTAGAAAGGAGGAATAAGGCTCATAGATAAGTTCTATGCAAGGAATCAAGCTTGAAACCACTTCTTACCTTTGATTTTTGGTTGATTCTTCCTCTTTTTCTTGTTCTTGAGTCTCCATCATCCTCTCCTTCTTTCCTTGACTGGCTGCACAAAATTGTGCAAAAAAAATGGAGACTTGGAGGCTAACTAAAATCTGCACATGAGCTTTAATGAGTTGTGGGAGCCATTGGTACTGATAAAGCAACTTTATAATGATAAAATATACTACTTTATGTTAATATTTTCATTTGCTTTTCATCTTCCATCAAGAAGATCACAAGTGGCAGCCTCCCCCCCCCCACAATCATCTTTTCAAAAGCCAAACTACTTTATACTTACTTTATCCAGTTTTTTTCTGCCAGAAATGTTTTTTGGGAATTCCCTGATCACTTGACTGGTGCAGGGTTATTAAAAATTCCCATAATTCATATGCTTATCTCATTATTTTCCTCACCTCCAATCTCATTCCGAAAATGTCCTTAATTAATTTCCTTCTGAAAACCCTAACTAGAAGGTTTTATAGGATTTTCTGTATCGATTCAAAAAACTATTTCTGACTTCATACTAAAACCAATTTAATAAAATAATACAATCCCTAATTTTTAGCCACTTTATAATTACATTTCTGGGGTCTCTGGAAATTTTAAATAATTGCATTTGGTTAGAAATTTATTAAATAGCCAAATATTAAATGGCCTTCAAAATTCTCATGAAGGTTATTTTTGTCATTTTTACATAACCAGGCTTCAATTACTTATCCGTGCCTTTTTGTCTACCTTTTTGTGTGTGGGCTCATTTTTTGATATGTCAGTCATCTTTTCCAAAAATGACCATTATGTCTCTAACTTTTGAAAAATGACCATTTTCCCCTTAGGGTTTATATTTTTGCAAAATGGCCTTTTTTGGACTTCTTTTCATTTCTTTTCACTCTCCGAACCCTTAATTACTTTGTAGCCCCTGCTTTAGCCTCTATCCTGGTTGTAGAAAATGTAGATATTACATTTCTCCTCCTTTAAAATAAATTTCATCCTTAAAATTTACGTACCTTAGTCAAAGACCTCTGGATACTTGGCTTTCATCTCATCCTATGTTTCCCATGTAGCCTCTTTAGGAATCAATAGACCACTTTGACTATCGGAATGCTTATGCTACGAAGCTGCTTTATCTTTATATCAATAGTCTGATGCGGCCTTACTTCATATGATAGATTATCTTGCAACACAATACTATCATACTCTATAACATGAGCTGGGTTTGGGTTATACTTTTTGAGTTGAGAAACATGGAATACATTGTGAATTTAACTCAGGTTTAGGGGTAAGGCCAAACAATAAGCTATTGATCCAACTCTAGAAAGAATTTGAAATGGCCCTATATACCTTGGATTGAGCTTCTTTGCCTTCATAGACCGACCAATTCCTGCTGTTGGAGACACTCTTAGGAATACATGATCCCCAACTTCGAAGTCTAACGATCATCTTCTTTTATCGGCATAGCTCTTCTGCCAGCTCTAAGCTGCTTGTAACTTTTCTTTATCAGCTCTATCTTCACAGTTGTTCGATCAACAATCTCAGGACTATACAAACTTATTTCTTTTAATTCAATCCAACATGAAGGAGATCCACACTTTCATCCATATAGAGCTTCAACCAAGACATCTAGATGTTGGAATGGTAACTGTTGCTATAGGAAAACTCTGCCAACAGTAAGTACACATCCCACTTACCTTTTAGTTCTAGCACACATGCTCTCAACATATGTTCTAACGTTTGAATTGTCCTATTAGAATAACCATTTGTCCGAGGATGATGAGTTGTGCTAAAACTCAACTTTACACCCATGGCATCCTGCAATGATCTCCAAAATCTCGTATCTCTATCTGACACTATATTCTTTGGCACACCATACAATCTAACTATCTCTTTAATGTAGATTTGTGCCAACTTCTTCAATGGAGTATCTATTTCAATTGCTAGAAAATGCGCAAATTTGGTCAATTTGTCAAATATGACCCAAATCATATTATGATGTGATGCCTCAGGCAATCCAACAATGAAATTCTTTTTAATACGTTCCTATTTCCATTCCGGAATCTGATGACTCTGTAGCATTCCTGGTGGCTTCTAGTGCTCAATGATCACTTGCTGGCAAGTTAGACATCTTGCCACATATTAAGTACTATCATGTTTCATTTTAGGCCACCAAAACAGTTGCTTCAACTTGTGATACATCTTAGTCATACCCGGATAGATAGTATACCTACTTTTATGAGCCTCATCAAGTACTCGTTGCCTGAAAATAGGTTTTGGAGGGATATAATATCTCTCAAAATTTTATCATGCCAAAAATTCCATACAAGCTCAAATCAACTCAAACAAACTACTGATAGATTCCAAATCATGCATATAGTTGATTTTTAGCATGTATTGCTTCTAAATCTTACTCTTTCTCATTCTCTCTCTCAAAAACCTATAATTTACATCAACAAAATACTTCATAAATCTAAAAAATAATTCCATAGAATTGAAGAAGAAGGCTTAGAATCATGAAATATGGAAGATTACATAGCAAAATCACAACTTACCTTGAGGTTTTGCTTGATTTTGCTCTCTTCCTCTTCCTTGATGCATCACACCTTCTTCATCTTCTTTCCTCTTGGGGCTGAAAATGAAGGCTTCAAGAAGTGTCTTGAAGCTTTAAAAAATTTGCATGTGTTCTTAATGTGTGAGATCCCTTTTGGACTAATAAAGTAACTTTTCTCTTATATATTCTACCAAATAGTCATAATATCTTGTCTACTTTTAATCTTTGAGTAAGAAGAAGACAAGTGGCATTATTAGAGACCCCACAATTTGCTTTATGCAAATAAAGTTACTTTAGATGTCCATAAAATTACTTTATCAACCTGGAAATACTTTTTGGGAATTCCCTGGTCACTTGACTTGTTTAGGGTCATTAAAAATTCTCAAAATTCATATGATACCTCCATGATTTTTCTTTTCTTATTTTGCTTCTAGCATTGTCTTTAATTAATTTTTGAAATAAAACCCTAATTTAGGGTTTTTTAGGTCCTTTCCTTTCGTTCCAACAAACTGTTTTCAACTTTCTTTTGGAATTAATTTTGTAAATTTCTACAATTTTCAAATTATTTATCCTTTTCTTGAAATAAGATATCTAAGGCCTCTGGATATTTTAAATAATTATATTTAGCTTAAAATTAATTAATCAATCAAATATTAAATAACCTTTAAAATTCCCGTAAAGGTTATTTTTGTTTTTCTAACCTAAATTAGGCCTCAATTATTGATCAGTGAGTTTTTCTATATCTATTGGTTACCTAAAAAATTTTCTAATATTTTATTCAAACTTTGATCAAAATACCCTTTGACTTTTTCAAATTTACCAAAATGCCATCGAATTTCCAAAATGACAATTTGTTCGCAAAAATTTTGAATTTATGCTTAGGTCCCTATTTCAAAATGTCACTTTGGTCCTTTACTTTTCAAAATGATGCTTTAGTTCCTTACTTTTTTAAAATGACCATTTTGCCCTTACTTTTCCACATTTGACATAATGATATTTTCACTCTTCTTTTCCTTTTCTTTCATCCTTCGAACCCTTAATTAGTATGCAGCTACTCGTTTAGCCTTTATATTCAAATATCGAAAACCTAGATATTACATTTCTTCACCCTTAAGATAAATTACATCCACGAAATTTGTATGTCTTAGTCAAACTTCTCTTAAACATTGGACTTTACTTCCCCCTTCATTTCCACAAAGTGGCTTTCTAAGTTATCCCTTACTAGGCCATTTTGAAAATCATATTCTATAACATGAGCTAGGTCTAGATTATACTTTCTAGGCTGGGAAGTATAAAATACCTTATGGATTTGACTAAGGTTTAGGGGTAAGACCAAACACTAAGTTATTGGTCCGACTTTTAATTCTGGCAACCATCTTCTTTGATTGTATACTTCTTTTGCTAGCTTTATGCTGGTTGTAATTGCTTCTTTATTATTTCAACCCTTGCAGTTCTAGTCATAAACTCATAATCTCAGGCTCATATGAATTTCTTTCTTTCAATTCATTCCATCCCAGTGGAGATTTGCATTTTTTCCCATATAAAGCCTTATACTTAGCTTGCCTGATTGTAATTTATTTAGGCCTTGCAGCTCTACACTTTACTCATTCTTTCATTCCTTTATCAATAAATGAAATAAGCTTATCCTAACTGATAGCTAGGCTATCTAAGGAATAGTCAAGAGTATTCTCTCCGTACTATCTATCCATCATGAGGAAGTTTTCCTATTTTAAACTCAGTCCTGGTTGTCTCATTCTCATGTTCCTAAAGAGTAGCATAATGTTTATAGCTCCAAGCCTTCTTATAAGGCTCCCTTCCTTCATTCCTTACTTTGTATTAGGTCCATTACGACCTTATGCGCGACAATGCCATTTCATAGGCTTGGTCCCAAACCTTCACCTTTCTCACATAATTGATGGAGTCGTTTTTACTCTTTGGAAACATTTAGACCATGACACATGAGTTAAGAATAAGTCACCTATCCTCAATCAATACTAGATGGATAATTTTGTAGGACTACTTATAAAAGGTTGCATTGCCTTCTTAAGCTTTGCTTTTTCCTCCTTAATGTCTTAGACTAAATTTTTTACATCTCATACTTCATAACTTCTTTGTGATACTCATTCCAATGGATAATTTAATTGAGTCACTAGGAATTGATTTGATTAATCTATCAACTACATCCCAAATCACATCATACTTTGATAACTCTGTCAACCTAACCATGAAATTCATTATAACACATTCATTTTCATTCTAGGATTTGTAGACTTTGTAATATTCCTGGGGGCTTTTGATGTTTAACCATCCTTTTTCTGGCAAGTTAAGAATCTTGCCACATATTTTGTGATTTCACATTTCCTTTTTAGGCCACCAAAGGCCTGCTTCAATTCATCATACATATATTTGTCATATTCGGATGGCTAGTATACCTACTCTTATGGGCTTCACTACCAATCTACTGTAGGCTTTGGAGGGATATACTATCTTTAATTGAACTTTGTTACTCCTTCAGGGTTTTCTCTTTCCCCCTTTTGGCTCATCTGAGCCTTACTATTCTGCACGTCTATGCCTCTTTGGCCCTTTCCTTTATTAAACTGATAATTTGAGTAGTGCCCAACCTTTCTGCCTTATCTAAAATTAACTCATCAGACTTTCATCCCATAAATTTTCCATTAATCTCATTTCAATCCTTATTCCTCCTTCATTTTTGCCATATGTAGTATCATTTTGGCATACGACGTCAATCACATCATTCATTTTCCTTGGTTGGTACTTTATTTGGTAATCATACTTTATTTGGGATCATTTTCCGCCCCTTTTCACTATTTTCCTCTATGGATGTACCTTTGTTATTTCCTGCTATTATAAACACTTCACAACTTGATAAGCCAAGGTGACATCATACATGTCAATCATAATTCCCATGTAATGCAAGAAGAGTCTAACCCAATCATTATAAATTAAGAGATAACATGTGGACTTCAATTAGCTACAACAAAGGCCCGTGATGTCAGTATATATATTGAGGGTGTAAACTAGACTTAACCATGTGTATTCAGGCCCATATGCATACTTTCATAACCCATGAAAGCTTGAGCACATGGGAAAGCATGAAGGTCTATGTGTAACATAAGCATTGAAAAAGCTTAAGATGACATACAAGGCCTATGTGCAATCCATATTGAATAATTCACTGAAAATACCATGTGGCAAGCATGTGCCTTGGAGGAGAAGCACAAGTGATGTCCAAAGGAATCAAGAAGCATCTAGATGCCATCATTATGCATTAATTTTGATTTAATTTTGTTTTAATAAAGTTCTCCTTTTATTTCCTTAGAATAAGGCCATTTGGTCAAAGACTCTTCCAGAAGATCTTTTTATGTTTCCTATTTTTTGGTAGTTGACTTTTGCTTCAAGTTTAAGTTGTCTCATAATTTCTTTAGGCTTGAATGGTGCCCAATCAATCAATCATCATAAAGGCAACATTACAACAATTAAGGCTTAGGGTTTTTTATTCTAGAGTGTTTTATGGTAGCCTATATGTTACCAATGTTTTATACTTAAAAAAAAGAGAATGGAATGAATAAGAACCTTTTTCTTTGAAGAATTATATTCTCTTGTATGAGCTTTTCTTACATCCTTGCATCTTTATGAGAATACTCTGACAGTATCAAGGGAGTGATCAACCTTGTAGTATCTTTATAGGTAGGATTGTAAGAGACATGTTCTCTTAGGGTCCTTCCTTTGATCGTCCATCTAAGTTTCGTGCTTGGGGTTACAAGAGATATGTTTTCTTGGGTTCTCATTCTGATTCTCACACTTGTTTCTAGTTGATTCGTCCTGATCGTATATCATTTTCTTGTCTTTCAATATGGTCCCTCTACACTGTTTGAATCTTTCCTTTATCACCCTTTACTTCATTAACTTGGCCCACTAAGAAGTCACCTTGTTGAATCCCTTCTCTGGGCACACTAATTAATTCAGCCTGCTTGACTAGGCTTGTTACTTCTTCTTTTTCCATATGGGTCTCCACATCCACCTAGACTCTCAATTTAATACCTCCCTTAGCTTACCTCATTTTTTATTAGAGACCAATTATGAACCACTTTAAGGCCTTCCAATTCTTAGAATTAGCTAACCAAGTGAAATTTTAAAACTTTGTAATTGTTACTGTTCATGCCCACTGTTTACTTGGTAAATTCATAATTTTTGGCAAACTTTAAAAATTCATAACTAATTCTAGAAAAATCAAAATTGAGGGGTTCAAGTCTCTAAATGATGCTTATTAATTCTCTACAGGGAAAAAGATATCAATTTGACTAATTTCTTGACCAATTAATACTTGATCAATTATTACAGTTTATTATGTGAAGAAGCACTGTTCATTTGGTCATTTTTCTTTTCTTTTCTTTTTTAGATTTTTCTACTAAGTGGACCATAATAACTTTTTGTACAAAACTCATAATTCATCAAACTTAGGCTCATTTTAAAGCTTGCCATGTGAACTATTTTTTTGGAAATATTTTCCATAGCAATTGGACTTCATTTGCTATATTTCTCCGTTACCTCAACATGGTGCTATAGTAATTTCTTGACTAATTACTACAACTTATTATGTGAAGAAACACTATTTATTTGGTCATTTTTCCTTTTTTTTTTCAGATTTTCTGCTAACTTTGGACCATAATAACTTTTTGTATAAGACTCAGAATTAAGCAAACTTAGGCTAATTTTAAAGCTTGCCATGTGAATTATATTTTTGGAAATAATTTCCAAAGCAATTGGACTTCATTTGCTATATATCACTATTACCTCAACATGGTGCTATAATAATTTCTCGACCAATTAATACAGTTTACTACGTGAAGAAACACTGTTCATTTGGTCATTT
>QFDD01001052.1:0-25759 GCA_006871305.1 Vachellia collinsii
ATATATATATATATATATATATTTATATAATTTGAAGTGGTTCAATAGTTATATATTTATAAGAGGTTTATGATTCAATTCCCACTAACCTTGCTTTGTCAATATTTAGGGACTTGCTCGCAACAAATAAATTTATTTCGATTGATTTTTGCAATATGAGGTTAGAGTAAAAATTATTTGGGGTAATGTAATTTATATTTAGATATTTTTTTATATTTACAAAAAACTTTTTTTTATGATACATTGAAAAATAATTTTAGAAGATATGTGTTATATGTTGAGCCAAAATGATTGTTTACTAGAAGAGTCAGTTTGGAAGTTGTTAGTCGACAGAGGATAATTCTTTTCACTTTTATATAATTAAGGATATTTTAGTTAAGCCTGAAGAAACTTAAATATTCAAAAGTTGCAATGAAAAAGATAAATTGTCAAGATAAATATTAAAAAAATATATGAAGTTTCAGTGGATTTATATGTAATTAATTGAGAATGTGAAAGGGTGAATTTACTGTGATGCATTGATTGATTAATTGATGACTTGTTATCAGATGTATTATAATTTATTACACATTGACATATCAATTATGACATGAGAAATACTTACATACTCCAAGAGTGCCACATCATTCATATTCTATTCAATGAAAATGTTTCAAATGTCCTCTGTTATGATCTCATATCCCATAAATCTCTCCTAATTATTTCTCTTTTTTCCAAAATAAATATATTTGGTAATAGGATATGGAAAAATGAAAATAATTAGGAGAGATTTATGAGATATGAGATCACAATAGAATACACTTGGAACATTTTCATTGGATAGAGTATAGATGATGTGGCACTCCCAGAGTATGTAAGTATTTCTTATTATGACACATTACAAAATTATTAAATTGGCATCATTTTTTTAAAGACTTATCTTTATATTTAAGGAAAACTTGAAAGGGACTTAAATATTCAAAAGTGGCAATCACACAGATAAATTATCACAATAAATCTTAAAAAAAATTATTAAATTGATATAAAGTCTTAAAAGATCTATGTATAATTGATTGAAAGTGTTAAAAGATGAGTTTATCTAACATGCCATTAGTAACTCATTGATTGTTTAATTGAAGTATTATAATTTATTATTGGTGACATCATGATTTGTCACACCTTGATTTATCAATTGTGATACCTTAATTTATTATTAGTAAAACATTGACTTACTACCTTAACTTATTATTGTTTGCATTATGAAATATCTTACTCTAACTTAGTTATTAATGGCGCATTAGCTTCATTAGCAGCATGTGACAAGTCAAAAGTAAATTTATCATTTCACGTTGCAAAATCGTGTGTGTATATATATTTTGAAACTTCTTGATAATTTTTTGTATCTGGCTGTCTGTGATAATCGATGACCGTGATAATCGATCTCCGTTGGGGATTTTAGAGTAATATTTTTAATATTAAATAAATTAATTTTCTACTTAACAAAATAGGAGAGAATGGATATACTTCATTTCAATAGTTAGACGCACAAATTCGTGATCGAGGATAGAAGGGAAATGGCGAAATTCTCGGTTGGTGGGGACGACGATGGGGAGGGGCCCAGCAACCCGACCCAAAAGCGACGCAGGATTGCTGTTAGCTCTGGCACCGTCGGAGAAGACGAACGACAAGCCATCGGAAACCCAGGCGAAACAGAAGTGCAGGAACTAGAAGTGCTACAAAGTGAGGAAGATCCATGTAACGATGATTCTGGATATAGCTTTGGAGCCAGATCAAGCGATAGCGGTGAAGACAACAATTTTTCAGCCCCTGAAAATAGGGACAGGTCTATTTCTGTTACCCTTAGCGACCCTGATGTGTTTGATTGCTGCATCTGCTATGAACCCTTGACTATCCCTATCTTCCAGGTTGGTATTTCATGCCTATATTTATTTATTGATGAGAAATCTTACTGCGCTGTTACATACATGATTAGTGGCTTAAATATGACGGCAGTTTGCACTTCCTCTTTGATCAGTAAACATGAATATTTGCTTGTAGGTTCATGAACATGAATCAATTTACTGATAGCATTCTGAAATAATTGCCTCAGAAGCTTGGGGGATTTGAAATTTGAAGTTGTGCATAAGTGTGCAGCGAATGGTTAGTGGTTGTAGTTTGGATTGACTTATTCAGTGTCTTGCACATCACGTTAAGATTGTTGTTATCCTCTTTGAACCATCTGGATGGCAATAGCGGGAACCTTGCATTACTCTGTCGTGTATTTTCTTAAGACTCTTTGAATATCTTAATTAACAGGGTTAAGGGCAAAAATACCCATATACTATTATGAAATGTATACCTGCTACCAAATACTATCATTGGGGCCATGAATGCCTATCAATTATTAAAAGTCGTACTAAAATGCCATAACCTTTAACCATACAAAACGGCCATCACTTTTTAATTTGTTGGGTCTCACGGATGCTGTGTCATTGCCTCACATACTTTTCCTTTATCTCTCTCATCCTCCTCTCTGTGCCACACTTATTCTTCTCTCTCCCCACCCCCTCTCTCTCCTTCGACCTCCCAAACAAAGAACTGGAACCTAGACAAAGAATTGGAACCCTGACACACCAAGTTCATGGCGTCATCTTGTGCCTGGATAGATCATTTGAAATATGATATTCGCCAAACTTTCAAGCTTTTATCCCACAAGCCAGAGTATAGCAACTTGTGATTTTCGTTTGAACTGAGGCTTGAAAGAGCGTTGAAATGTTTGATTCTTAGCATTTTTGTGTGCCTCTGAATGTTCACGTGATTCTTTGGATTCGTCAAGTTCTTGACATAGTCCTTAAAAGTGGGCAAGGTTCCAATGTGTTTATGATAGCTGGGGAATTTCTATGAACCCTTACAGACTCTAATTTTTCCGTCCTTATGGCTAGTGAAGATTTTCTCGCCGACTATAATAATGGCTTTCTCTAATCCAGTGCACAATTTGAAGCCCCTGTGGCTCTTGAGATTCTTCCAGACTCTTATGTTCTTACTATTGGTTCCCGTGTATGACAAGTCCCTAGAAAGCTCCGAAGATTATATGTTACCCTCCTTGTTGACGAGTGACTTGATGAGCCTATTTTGGTGATATTCATCCTTTTCGTCGGCATGGGACGTATTGTCATGCATCGGCGACTACAACAGCCAGGGAAATTTGGTGTACGGCAAGGCCATTGGATCCCACTGAGATATCAACCAAGGAGTACTGGTGTCATTGGTGGTGGTGATGTTGGCTTAGTTTAGCGAGCTTGAAGTCAAACCCTCACCTTCGTAGCCATTGAATCAAAATAACAACGGATCGGAGTGCAACAGAGCTCTAAATCTTGGTTGGTGAAAACTAGAAGGCTCAGCCACCATCGTGCCACCTTAAGTGGAGGGTTTTGCTGCCATGGATGAGAGCTCCAAGCTTTGCTAAAGAGGTTGAATGGGATTTAAGTTTGTGTGTGAGTGTGTGTGAGAGAAGGGGGGTTGATGGAGAGGGAGGGAAGAGAGAAAGGAAGAAGAAGAATAAGTGTGGCAAAGAGAGAGATGGATGAGAGAGATAAATGAAAGGTATGTGAGGCAATGACACATCAGCATGTGTGGGACCCATTGAATTAAAAAGTAACGACTGTTTTGTATGATTAATGGTAGTGGCATTGTTGCACCGTTTTTAATAATTGATAGGCATTTATGTATTCAATGATATTATTTGGAACTAGGTGCACATTTCAGAATGGTATATGGGTATTTTTGCCCCTTAACCCTAATTAATAAAGAGCTTTTTCCAAAATTCTAGTTAATGCCAATTAACTGTGCTTCCATGATTTTGGCTGTAAAATGGTTCAGGAATCTTCAAGTAGTGGACATAACTATATTGTTTACATACCTCCTATTTTTTTAACGATAACCATGCTTATATACTTAAAAATTATATCTGTCAGGCATTATATTTTTATATTTGCATACTTGCTTGTATGCATATGCATTATGCAGTTCTAGATAGCCAAAAGTCTCGACTCCAGGTAGTAGATTTTATCAAAATTAAAAGTCTTAATGACATTGTATTTATGTGACAGTGTCGCCTTTTCTTCAGATACATAGCTGTTTATACTTCTGCGAAGTATCAACAGTATAGATTGGTTCTTATGTTTCTGATCATGACAGAACTTTTGCTATTGGAAATGTGAATTTTTTTTAATATGCTGCATTATTGTCTCTGTTCTCTTAACTTGCGGTAGAAATTTCAGTAATTAACATATCAATATATTATATAAAAGTATCTGGCAAAATATATATATATATATATATATTATATAAAAGTGGAATAGGTTTGCACGGTGCTTTCATGTTTGTTTACTTTTTTTAACTTGTTGCGATCTTAAAATAAACTGTGAACTGTGGAAATGCGCGAGGTTGAGATGATTAATGGAATATTATCTGTTGAATTTTGTACTTTAAATTTATTATTTATCACGTTTTTCTGTTTTTAATTTTGATGTATTAAAATGAACAATGTTCATGTTGGTTTTGGTTATTAATTGCCTTGTTGCCTTCAGAACTCCTGATATTTGCATAGAGAACACACCGATTTTAACATTGTGTGTTGTTTGGCAATTCAATTAAACGATAAGATTATTTTGCTTCATTATGGATTACCAACTTATATCTACTGAAGAAATTAAATTATTAATTTCTTTACCTGAGGGGCATGATGTATAGCTGAAACAACCAAGCATTCCATTATGTTTGCACCATAGAGGACATTTCTTTGAAATATTACTTTACCTTCAAAAGCTGTTGAAATCATCTACACGCTCATTGTTAAAGGTAACGTATCGTCGAAGCAGAAAAAATGGGAAGGTAGGAACCACTAGAATTAGTGAAAGTCTTAATCATGGTAGCACATTCTTCATCATAGTGATTGATGCTATTTTCCATAGGCTGTTTCAGCCAAGATTTGTCTATCGTTTTCTTAATACATTTGTTCATTATCTATGTAAGTCAGCTGTGCAAAGCGTGAACTGTTGACTCCAACTACAATGCCTTTTGCAGATTTTTTTTTTTTGTTGGTTGCAGAATTTTAATACGATCAATTACTTTTGATTTCAGTGTGAGAATGGGCATATTGCTTGCTCTTCCTGTTGTGTTAAACTTGGAAACAAGTGTCCCACGTGCTCTATGCCCATTGGCTATAATCGTTGCCGAGCCATTGAGAAGGTGCTGGAATCTGTCAAGATATCCTGTGTAAATGCACAATATGGTTGTAAAGAAACAACAACTTACAGTAAGAAAAATGACCACGAAAAGCAATGCATTTATGCGCCATGTGCATGCCCGCAAGCAGGTTGCAACTTTGTTGCCCCGTCTAAGGAGTTGTCACTCCACTTTCTCCGTAAACATGGGGGTTCTGCGATAAATTTTACCTATAATTGCTTCTTTTCTATCTACCTTAGGGCCAATGATGAAGTTATTGTTCTTCAAGAACAGAATGGTGCTGATATATTCATGCTCAAGAGTAAAGCGGGGGATCTGGGGAATATGGTCAATGTCTGTTGCATTTGTCCCAATTTATTCCGAAAGGCATGCCATTATGATATTTTGGCCAGATCCCAGGGATGCTGTCTGAAAATACATTGTTTAGCGGAGAGCAATCATGGTAGCAAAGCCACTAGCACTACCCCAACAGGTTTTCTTTTGATCCCATCATGTTTCTTTGGTTTTTCTGGTAAGCTCAAACTGGACATTCGCATTAAGTGTAATAACACTCATCTTGCAGATGTCCAAAGATCGTAGTGTTGTACATTTGTCGATTAATTGTCTGGTTCTCCTATTGCTTATCATTCTAACTCATCAAATAATTGTGTGTGATTATGGGCAATTCGAGTAGCGCATGAATCAAGGGCCTGCCTGTACAGGCAACTTGAGCAACTTTACATCTAGGTAGAATCTAAGCTGCATTTCATCCACACACCAGAAAAAGTAATGCTGAGGTATATAATGTGGCCAAGCAAAATAATTATTTTATCTACCTAGCACAGAAGAGCAATAAGTAATCTCACATTATAAACACAGATAAGTGTGAGATCATTCGGATGAGCACCATAATTAATTATAAAAGCAGATAAGCACCACCTAATTATCCGAATGAGCCAACCAAATTAATTATTTTATCTACCTAGCACATATAAGCACCACAGGAGAGAAACCAACCTGGAACAAAATGATAAAAGCAGGTCAACCTGAAAAAAGCCAAATCAGCTAAAATGTAATTTCAGATTAACAATTGAATGACAATGACAATACAGCATCTACGGGTCAATATACCATGAACAAAAGACAAACAGCTTCACTACTGCATTTCTACTGCTAGCCCCCCGTCTCTCACTCAACTCTTTACTCCTTCACCAGTTTCAGCATTCAATACTCCAAAACACCATTTTTTTTCATTTTTCTTTTCGATCAAAAATCACTAATGAACTGTTTGAAGCCAACTTACCAGACGCCAACAACCAAGTACAACATTAATAAAAAAAATAAAACCAACTTACCAGATGCCAACGGCCAAAACGCTTCACGGCAATGACGTACCCTGTTTAAAGCTCCGGCAACAGCGATTACACTGCAGCAGGCTTCAATGGCGACAATGGAAACGATTGCATGCGATTCAAATCCCTCCAACGATTGCGCATGATGAACTTCATCCACAATGCTCGGGCCAGAGTTGAGCGCGAATGTGGTTGAGTTACAAGATAATGTATCCATTTACGAAATCGTTGGGGAATGACTTTTGGCAAAATACATTTTGGAACAAGGAGTTTTGACCAGAATGCATTTATGTTTAGATAGGTTAGATTCAGAATGACTTTTGGTAGAATGCATTTATGTTTAGATAAATGTTGGAAAAGTGACATTTTGAGGAAAATTACTTAAAAGGGTATGAAGATTATTAATTATACATTATTTTATATATTGTGTTAAAATGAGAGAAAATAACATGATAAAAAAATGGAATAAAAGAAAATATATTTACATTACATATAATTGAAAAGTAAAATTATCCAAGTAATAATAACATTACATAATTAGTTGGATTGTAAAGTTTGTACAATTTGATCTTTAATTTTGTCACGAACGAAATTCATTTGTGTTGAAAATGATCGTACATTAACCGAAGATTCCTACAACGTGTCTTGTTACAACGAACATGTGAATCATTAGAACATGTAAGGGTGAGCAAAAAACCAAAAACCGAAAATCAAGCTGAACTAAACTATTACATACGTATATATTATTTTATATAACGTGATAAAATTAGGAAAAAAATAAAATGATAAAAAATAGAATAAAGGAAAATATATTTGTATTACATACCATTAAAAAATAAAATTTTATTTCATAATTTTTATAATTCAACAATAAATCATAATTTTTTTTCGTTATATTGTCCAAGTAATAATTTTGTTCATTAATTTTTTTTCGTTATAATTCAATATTATATATAATTAAAAAATAAAATTATCCAAGTAATAATAACATTACATAATTAATTGGATTATAAAGTTTGTACAATTTGATCTTTAATTTTATTATAAATGGGATTCATCTGTTTTGAATATATTTAATAAAAAACAAAATTATTAAATATTATTATATTTTTTACATATATTATTAAATATTATTATAATATATTTAAAAATTATTATATTATATTTAGATTAATAAATTATTAAATATTTTCGGTTATTTCAGTTAACCAAAAAACCGAACCGAAATAATTCAGTTATTTCAGTTCAGTTAATTTTGAGGTTTGGTTTCAGTTCGGTTTTATTTCTAAAAATGTTTTGGTTTTTTGGCTTTTAATAAAAACCAAACCGAAAAATCAACGCTCACTCCTACAATCATGGATTCGATGGGGTTTATTTTGGAGGGAAATTTGATTGCCGAACACATACATAGAGGTTGCGACTTTGAATATACCATGTTACGACTTATAATTTTCACATCTAAGCCATGATCTAAAGTATCGCAGGTCGCGACTTAAAATATTTTAAGTCGCGACCTGAAATGTATTCTAGATAGAAAGATCTTTTTAGCTTATTTGAGATTAACTTTTAAAAGTAATTGTACGTAATTCAAGGTATATATATAAGAAAAATTTTATCTCGATTTACATGTCAGAATGAATTATTTGAAAATGCATCCTGGGATAATGTGTCGTCAAACACTCCTTTTTTGTAGGAATGCATTACTCTCTTATGAATACATTTTAGGGCTCCAAAAGGAGTTCCCAAAAAGAGGGTGGGATAGTTTCCGTCGGTTTTGCGTTTTCAAACTTTTTAAGGACATTTTCGTCTTTTGATGTAAATTCTGAAAACTACATTTGCTGATTGGTATCTATCTGTCTTTTTCTTTATTTATGGCATTTAACGGGATTTCAGAATTTTAAGGTATTCTCCTTGAATTTTCCGGTTCCCTGTCACTTCACTCGACGGGATAAAATCACTGTCCAAAGGATAGAAACGGCTTGAGTCCATAGCAACGATGAGATGAGATAACTATCAAGTGCAATGCCCAAAGAAACTCAATATGCCAATACTGCAGCACCAGTTCCTGTGTCGTGCTCTCACTCCATTCCTTTCCTCCAAACTCCCTCTCAACTCCAGAGCCTCGGCGTCACCCCGAGCATCATCATCACTCAGTGTTCTCTCTTTTTCCGCAGCTCATGCTAACAGCGTACCCAGCTCGCCTGGTAATTCTTCTCTGCCGCCATTTTCTCCCAGTTATTCTATTGTTGCTTCTCTTGGCAGAGACGCCAGAGGTGCCTTCTTGAGTTTTATTCTGGGTTTTCTTACCTTTTTCCCGGTGGTCTACTTGTGTCTGGAAACGATTGTGTGGAATAGCATGGTCTTCGAAACTCTTTGGGCTTCTCTAATCCGAATGGTTGGGTTTTGTGAAGATAATGTAGAGCAGTTGGTAGAGAATAGTCTTGATATGCCTAGAGTGGACGTATTGAAGCAGAAAATGCAACTTCTTGGCATGGACTTGGACAATTCTTGTTTGCCTGGACAGTACCAGAACTTGTTCTGTCCTAAGGTATTTGTTCCTATCATTGTAATGAATTTCTCATCTACTGTCTGCACGACGTGTCTGTTTTCGTCTTTTATCAGTAATGACGCTCCCTAAAATATGCTTTGGTATTGTGTCTATTTTGCTGTTCCAGTGCAAAGGTGGGCAGTTAGAGGAGAGAAGTTTGTCCTTCCACATCATGCCTGATGGGTAAGCTTCTTTTACTTGATTTGACATGTGGTGATAATGACCTGATTTTTGCAATGACTCGGTAATGGCCACTGGGTGTCCTAGTGAATTTGCAATGTGGAGGTGCTTCCGAACTTCATGCGGGTGGGCTGGTCAGGTAAAATAATGTGGTCCGGTCTCTTCTCAGCCTCAAATGTGAAACTTCTAATTTTGCTTTACTTCTATATAATTGGTTGGTTAAAGGCTTTTGCAGATGACAAAGAATTGTACCGCAGGGTTGGTCAAAAGTCTTACGGAACAATGACTGAGGAGAGTTTAGGATTAGAGCCGCTCGGTCCTAAGGTATTCAAATGACCTTTTAACCTGGTACTTAACAAATGACAATAAGTTTCTAAAACGAAGTCTTCGGAAACTTTCGCATCGTTGTTATTTTATTAGAGGTCTTTCAAAGGTCTCTTCTACTTAAATGGCAAAAAATGTGATTAAGTTTGAATAATAAATTGTTCATTTCTTTATGAGTAAAAGTTGATTCCTCATACAAATAATGTGGATGGTAGCGGCCATGATGCATTCTGCATTAGGCCAAGCATATGTGTTTTGAGTTTCGACTACCTTTTATGCTTTTATCATCCTTTTGCCAATACTCAGTTGCTAGTGCCTCAAACTTGGGATCCACGTGAAGTTTTTAGTTAACATTTTCTTCTCCCTGGTTAATCAAAGTTGAATTTCTCTGATATTTATTCTCTTGCCCATTAGCCCTTGGTTACGACAAGGGTAACATCTTTCAGTGACTCTGTTATATTTTCACCATTTATGGCCATAAGCAACAATTGCCAAGTTTTTCTGGCAGTTTGTATTCCTAATGTTATTTTTTAATTATCAAACAATATTGGGTACCTAAAGAATGTCCTTTTCGATTCATAACATTTACCCTGATTGTTCACGTGTTCTGATTTCCTCCTTTCCTATTCTAGCTTATTGCATACTTTAAGGAGAGACTGATATCAGAGAAAACTCTGAGCAGAAATGCAGTCATGCAAATGTCTGACAACAAGGTATTTTGAACTATCCCAATTCAAGACATCTCATTTTTTGTTTTGCGATTACAGAAACTCTACTTTTTGTTTGATAGTTTCCCAGAGTGTCCTCTCTCTCTCTCTCTCTCTCTCTCTCTATTTCTTTACAACGCTAAAGACTCCAAATCACCAAAACTGATTTTCTATCATATCCTCCTTGATAAATGCCGCACTAACTTTTCATTGTATACAATCATTATAAATCTTTTTTTTTTTCCCTTTGGTACGATCATTCATCTAGTTCAACATCCTTACCTCTGCTATCCTAATTGTTTTCTCTTGTTATCCTTTTAACATCCAACATTCACTAACACATAGCATCCTTGGTCTTATAATTTAGTTCAGTAAAACTTCCATTTAAGCTTAATGTGTACTTTATAGTAATAAAGGACTCATGATGCTTTTTTCCATTTTAACCACTCAACTTTCATCCTATACATAACGTCTCCATCAATTTCACTTTCATTTTATAGCATTAATCCTATATGCTTAAACTTTGACACCTCTGATATGATCTGATCTACCATTTTTAATTCCACATTATTGTATAGAGAAGTGTATGCAAAATTTGCTTTCAAAAAGTCTAGACAAATCTGACCAATTTGTTCATATTCAAGGATATATTCAAACATTTGACCCTTTAAAGTTTAACCATGAAAATGTGTGTAAATTTATTTACAAATGAAAAACTTCTGATGACTTTTTAAGTTTTCTGCAGAATGTAATTGCTTTTACTTACAAACAGAATGGATTGCTTGTTGGTTGCAAATACCGAACTATTGAGAAAAGATTTTGGCAGGTACCTTTGAACTTGTTTTTGTCTGCATTTAATGTTATCAGTCTAACCATGTCTTTTCATTCTCACTATGGGTGTCCCTTAATGATTGACTGAACTTTCTGAGCTTTTCATTTTGGAACTAGATTATGTCATCCTTCTACAGTAGTGGGTACCTTTTGTAGTGGCTGTTGAATACTTTAGAAACCATCAAACTCATGGTCTTAGCAAGAAAAGTGGGTACCACTGGTATAGTGGCTGTCGAGAATACATTTTAAGCATTAAGTTTTACAATTAAGGGAACAAAAGAAAATTGATCACATTGTCATACTAAGAAGACATGTCTTTATTCTTTGTTTTAAAAGGATTGTGCCTAAGTTGACATACGGAAATTGTAGAGAGGAGGAAGGGCAAGGAATAGGGAAAGCTAACAAAAGGGAGTTGGAAGTCCTATTGGTTTGGTCCTTTACTTTTCCCAAGCCTCTATTTTTGGCTGAATAATAGATGGGCATCTCAAAAAAGAAAAAAAGAAAAGATTCATCAGTAACCATCATTAATGGTCAATCAACCCTTTAAGAATCAACAGTCAACAGTCAACAATCACATTTAGTCACAGCAAATCTATCATTACGGCCAATTGAATAAAGGCCCGTGTATGAAACATGTGAGTTTGCGAGTTTTTTCGTAAACCTTGGAATTTATCAACTTAGTGGATTTACTTTTATGCACATGTTACTTTGAAAATAATATCTTGATAATAATTATTTGATGTGCATTGACATTTCTGAATTTGATATACAGGGAAAAGGTACAGATAAGATATTGTATGGACTTGATGACATAAGTGATGCAGCTGAAATTATCATTGTAATTTCCATATGCCCATTTTGTCCATCTCCATATATTATCTGAATTTCACATCTTTAGTTGTTGCCACTCTCCAAGATAAAATAATGAAAAGAAAAGATATGAATATGTTGATACAGTCTCGTGCTGATTTTAGGTTGAAGGGGAAATAGACAAGCTTTCATTAGAGGAGGCTGGCTTCCAAAATTGTGTAAGTGTTCCAGGGGGGGCACCATCAAAGGTTTCCTCAAAAGATTTGCCACCCGTGGAAAAGGTTTGATTTCACATTGGAACTTGTTAGGACTTTGGATACGATGCTTATTTTAGGTTTTGAGAAGGCAATGTGATATGCAAACTCATTTTTATGCACTGGAAGAAGACGGGTATTTGATTTTGTGCCAGTCGAGAGTTTATGTTTATATTGTACTCCTACTAGCAATAAGTAACTCTCTTTTCATGAATTTTTCTCATTCCATCTCTATCTGTTGACATCCTCCTATTAAATTTCTATATTTTCTGTTCTTTTCATTGTATATTTAGTGAATTTTCAATTAATTTATCTATTCAATTTATTAATTTGTTTGGCAATGTCTTTATGAAGTCAGGATACAGGATATCAATACCTGTGGAACTGCAAAGAGTACTTGGATAAGGTAAATGATATGGTGTCTTCCCTTCCAATAGCATCTTGAAACATAATTGAACACTCATGCTTTTATAGGTAGATCGCATCCTCTTGGCAACTGATAGTGACTCACCAGGTCAAGCTTTAGCTGAAGAGTTAGCACGTCGACTCGGGAGAGAAAGGTTATATAGTTGCAGTAATTTATTTTCCATGCTTTCTGTTTTGTTCACTGAACTTGAGGCTCGTGTACTTCGTTTTATCTAATATTTTGTGCCTTTTTCCTGAACTTCAGGTGTTGGAAAGTACATTGGCCAAAGAAAGATAAACAGAGCTTTTTCAAAGATGCTAACGATGTAAAAAACTGTTTTTTCATGTCTACTTACGTTTTTCCCCATATGATAATTATTATGGAATCGGACGAAGACAAGTGATTAAATTTGCTGGAATAAATTATTCCCTTTGTGGGGTCTGGGAAATTGAATCTTTCAGGGGTCAATTTAATTTAATATGACGCTGATGCTTTTTGCCTGTCAATTCCAAATGGAAATGATATTTTTCTTGAGGATATGCTAAGTAATTACATTTTGTGGTTGATGGACACAGGTATTGATAGGCGCGGGAGCCGATGATTTGAAGAGGATAGTTGAAAATGCAGAGCCATATTGAGTGCCGTTGCATACTTGGTTATGGGTAGCATCAGCGCTATCATAGAATTATTATAAGAAGGCTTCACTATTGTTTTTAGGCACGGATGTGTGTCTATATATGTATGTATGTAAGCTGATATAGGTGCCTTTTTCACATTCATGTAGCAACTGGGACTATATGAATATAAATAGACTCTCTGTTTCGTTATTTTTCAATATATAATTGCCTCTTAGGATATGTGAAAGTAGATAATTTATGACTATCCCATATATTTTGAGGAACTGGGATTAATGAAGTAATTATTATGAGATGAGAGCGTTGGGGTGGGGATAAAGTTGGGTGGATTCAAGGGAGTCAATCCAATCCAGAAGGAGCTAATGTCCAAAGCATGTGGCAGCGGCCGAATGATGGAAATGAGGAGATGGGGCAAAGAACAAGTGTCAAGCTCAAATGGGTTGGGCGAAAGGTAGGATCTTGAGCTCACCGCCCCAGGACAGGATAGGATGTTTATTTATAATGAGGGCATTAGAAGGTAGCTGGAAGAGGATGGAAACATGGAGAGAGGAATGAGTGAGGGATGGTGGATAAGGGCACCACCAGCGCCGGTGATAGCTGTAGCGGCAATAGTGGCCTTCTGGTTGTGGTTGCTTGGCCACACGTGTAACACCAAGCGCTGCTAGGGACCTAACACCCTGAGGGACCTCGGAGTGGGTGAAGGGGGAAGGGAGAAGGAAGACGCAGTAGGTAGGGTGCACTCAAGTCCCACATCGGTTAGATTTATCCAAAGTGAAGGCCATATATGTAGTCGGGGTGTAGCCTTTAACATCTGAAGCTCCTTTTGAGTGACTATGGGATCCTAAAAGGACAAAACTCTGTGCCTATAGGCGGCTAAACAAGGACAATACCTCATGATGTTACAACACGAGCAGCTCGTACATGAAGATGTTGGTGCCACTTTTTCTGATGTGGATGGCTTACTCTGTGTTAAGGTATGGCCACCTTCGTCTTGGGGTGGAGGCTGAGCCACCCGAGCCTAGGGGTGTTGGTGTCAGGGACTTGCCTTGGTCCGTCGCTTCCTTCCTTCTCTTGCTTCTGCTTCTGATATCATACCACCCCAATCGGTGAAGAGAGGAGAGAAATCTGACAAGGTGAGATCCATATGTTCTAGCTTAAGCTTTCTCCTTGTACAAAGGTTGCGTTGAAGTGGGTTTGAGTTGAGTCGTATGTCCTAGTTTCTTTGTTTTTTTTTTGCCAACTTATGTCCTAGTTTCAGTGCAAGTGGCAAAGTATGAAAATAAAAGAGGGTGAAAGAAATTTCTGGTCGTTCTACAATGTACATGTGCACACCTGAAGCTATATACTCCCATCGACACTTAGCATATATAGACACTGCATGCATTCATCTCCATCTGCCACCCTAGCTACTGGATCTGCGTGTGTGCTGGCTCTTAGCATGTTTGACAATAGCTTCTAGAAGCATTTTCACTCAAGCCAAGATAAAACTCCTCTCACATACTTACCTCGGATTGCGTACAATCACTTTCTAAAAGCTATTCCCAAACATGCTCGAAACAAGTACAAATGCTGTCGGAGGACAAGAAAAGAAATACGTAGAAAACACAAGTTCAGCACTTGTCCATGACAAAGGAATACTAACCCAGAGTAATCATGATTGGGAAATTAGTTACTATATTTATAATGACATGAAGAATCGTACAACCTCCTTGTTGTATAAACAAGACTAGAGAATCGTGGTTGCCACTTGCAGGGTGGTTGTAGACCAAGTCAAAAACAGCCTCACATTCCTGGCTGATGAATGTATTTCTGCTCAAGTCTCACTCACAATGGTTGCATCTAGCCATTTGTCTGTTGCTGCCTCATCCTTATTTTATTCTTTAGAATCTCTCGCTAGCTCAGCTCGGCTCTATAACATCTTCCCCACATACAGTTCCTACTTTAATCCCATTTTCTTTGTTTTCCTCCTCCGTTTGCTGTCCATCTCCCAGCCATGACTCAAGAAGAACAACCACCCCACCCAGCTAAGGTTCTTGTTGAACAACAGCAACCACCTCCCTAAATGGTCCTTTAGAGCTCATTTTATAGGAAAGAGAGCAACCTCCCTTTTGATCTCAATGACTTGGAGACAAAGGCCTTGAAGCACCTCAAATCCAAGCTCTCCAAGAAGCCATCTCCGCAAACACCCTCTTCCCCGAACAACGAAAGGATGCCGCTCTCAAACAAGACGCAGATGATGATAAGAAAGCTAAACAAGGATCGGCTGAAATTGATGATGTCATTTCTCTCTGGGGAGTACCTCTCTTGCCCAACTAAGGAGCAAAGGGTCTTGACATTGTTCTCCTTAAGTTCTTGAGGGGTAGGGAGTTCAAAGTCAACAAAACCTTCGACATGTTGATCAAGATGCTTAAGTGGAGGAAGGAATCCAACATCAATTCCATTCTTGACGAGGATTTTGGCTCCGATATGAGTTTAGCTACTTACATGAATGGAGTCGATCGTGATGGTCATCCGGTTTGTTACAACATATTTGGGGTGTTCGACAGTGAAGAGGTTTACCACAAGACGTTTGGTACAGAGGAGAAGTGGTGTGAGTTCTTGAGATGGAGGTTGTAGCTGATGGAGAAGGGTATTTAGAAATTGAACATGATTCCTGGAGGTGTTTCTTCCTTGCTTTAGATCAATTATCTTAAGCACTCCCCGGGCCCAGCCAAAAAGGAGCTCTGAGTTGCCATGAAGCAGGCTCTTGTCATTTTGCAAGACAACTACCTTGAAATGGTTGCTAAAAAAGTAAGTCTATCGGTTATGTTCAATGAGCAATCAATGTGTCTGGTTGATCAGAGCTACTGAGCAGTGCTCTTGTGTTCGTGTTTGTAGATTTTCATCAACGTACCTTTCTGGTATTATGCTCTTAATACACTTATATCTCCTTTCTTAACCAAAGAACAAAGAGCAAATTTGTGGTTGCACGTCCTCCTAAGGTCACTAAAACCCTGCTCAAGTATGTCTCTCCACCCATTCATTGTCAAGTTGACCAAAATTAAAACCACATTAAATTTCTTTACTGAAGCATCACCGTCTGGCACATCCAAATATTTTTTGCATCACTTTGTTACTTCCATTTGTGATTTTCCTTCAATTTCAGGAAGAGTTTAGGTCCAATGAAATGATGAAATTCGAATAAAGTGGACTTTCAAGTATTATAGTTAATATAGAAGATTTTTCAGAAGGCAAAAAAAGCTACTTCACTTTGAACTTAGAATGGATTTTATCCTAATTTCTTGAAAGCCGGTACATTCCTATTGAGGAGATCCTAGTTAACTATGGTGATTTCAAGAGGGAAAATGACTGAATTTTCTGCCGAAGATGGTGCTGTCTTTGAAATTACTCTCAAGGCTGGATCAACGTCAACCATTGAAATTCCTGCACTGGAGGTATTACCAACTAGTAGTGTACAAATTCTTTTGATTTAGATTTAAAAACGGGGACATCATAGATTAAAATTTAAGCTATTTACCAAAAAAAAAGGTCACTTGCTGGTTGTGATTGACCAACAGGTTGGAAACACGTTGCTTTGGGATTTGACTGTGTTGGGTTAGGAAGTAAATTACAAGGAGGAATTTGTTCATACTGATGAGGGTTCTTATACAATCATAGTTCATAAAGGGAAGAAGATGGGCTCACAAGAAGGGCCTATTAGAAACAGTTTCACCAACAATGGACCTGGGAAGATTACACTCACTATTGAGAACACATTGAACAAGAAGAGGATTCTCTACTGTTACAAGACCAACAAGAACTCGTCCTGAGAATTCTGTGAATGATTGTGTAATCAATCCCATTGAGGTGTGTGAAATGAAGTGAGAAAAGTAGAGGAGAGTTTTTTTTTCTTTGGTTTAAGTTGATTCTTTTCCCTTGTTATGAAATTTAAAGTTCATTCTTTTTCCTGTACCAATAATCTATCTAATCTTATTTTAAATGTGAAATCTTTCTTTCAAGGGCTTTTCCTGAATGATTATTGGCTTGTGTTGATAGGATGATTATTTGAGCAACCATAAAATCTTCCTTATTGTGTGAAATTTAAAGAAGGCTTGATCAGAATCATTATAAGGTAGGATTCATGAAGGAAGGTTTAATTGGCCTTAAACAACAATCCATGAACATGGAAGAATAAAGGGTTGAACACCATTTTTACCCTGGAAGTATCACGTTTGGAGCAATTATGCTCTGGAAATTTTTCGGAGTTCATTTAAACTTCGGAAGTTTTAAAATAGGAGCATTTTTACCCTCACAGTTAAACACAACTAACTTTGACCGTTATTTGACTTACATGCATACTCAGTGTAGCCACCTAACCCTCTTGAGCCACATCATCATTTCATCCCTCTCCCTGGCCACACATCCTCTATCCCTGGCCACATGTCCCTGCTCTCTCTTCATACATTTAAGCTCCATCACTGTTCTTCACTTCCCCAACATTGCCTCTTCTACTGCTTTCCATCGTCGTTGCCATGAAGAGGATGAACTTTTTCTCTCCTCTCCCTCCCCTGCAACTCCAAGTTAGGGGATGAAGTTGATCATATTGGCCTACCCTCCAAATCTGAACACAACGACAAAGACCCATATCACCACAACAACGTTGACGGGAGGCGGGAGATTGGAAGGTAAAGATATGAGTGAGGGCTAGGATTATGTACACCGTGAAGCTGATGAGCAGCGATCCCACCCTGGGATTGATCAGACCAAAGAACAGGAATATGATTCTAGTATTTGAACAAGCTCATTGAAGGAGATGGCATCATCTTCAGCGGCAGATTCAAAGCCTTGAATGAAGATGGAGGTGAGGATAGGAGAGTGAACAAGAGCTTACCAAGGCTAGACAAGTGATCAGGAGCACACCATTTGAGGCTAATACAAAAGTTTCAGATCTCGTTGGAGATGATAGACTTGGACCTGCGTAAGATAGCTGCAAAAGCAAAGGAACATTTCCTGTGCTATGCATATTCCCTAACTGCATCTTCCATTCATCTTTACTTTGCTTCAATTGCAAATCGCTTAATCTTATAGTATTAGTACCACTAGTCATAAATCAGTTAGTGTTGCTGAGCATGAAGCCCATGATCTAGAATGAAAAGGCTTCTCTTTCATAATTTTGTTGTTTCCTGTATTCTTTTTATAAAAGTAATTATACAATCAATCACTTAATCACTTCTGTCCTCCAAGCCAAAAAAAAAAAACTCCCCATTTCCCAACCAAATCCCTTTTGCTTTTTCTTGCTTTACTGCTACTGTATTCCTCTCTTTCTCCTTTTCAAATAATTTTGAGACTAATTGCTGTAATTGAGAACGAGATCCTATTTTGTTGCTCTTACTAATGAACATGATGAAGTGTGCCCTTCAAGTATTTTGAGAACAAGCCACATAATTCTTGGATGAACGAGATTTAACAATAAAACATGGAAGCAAGGTTGTGAATTGACTGCGATAATGATCCCATTAAATTGGTGAAACCATAGAAGAAACCTCGAAATAAGGTTATATATTTGTTGTCCTAAATGCAGATTTTGAGTTCATTAGAATGAGATTAGGAGCGTGTTAAGGATTAGATATTAAAAGAGAAAAGATAAGCGCATGCATGAATTATTGAAGCAGGAGCAGAGTGAAAATGAAGAAAAAAAGACATGGGAAGGCAGATGGATGAGAAGATGGGTAGAGAAGGGGGGACGGGGAGAGGGGGCGCATGCATGAATTAATGTTGCATTGAGTGAATGAAAAACTGCTACCTATATAATATAGTCAAACAAATAAGTTAATAGTCAAAGTTAACTGTGTTTAACGGTTAGAGTAAAATTGTTCCTATTTTAAAACTTCCAAGGTTTAATTGAACCCCGAAAAACTTCTGGGACATAATTGCTCAAACGTTGATATTTCCGGGGCAAAAATGGTGTTTAACCCAAGAATAAATTCATTTTGTCCCCTCATTTTCTTGGTCGCAGGGCTTTGTGGGATAAACAACGCTTTCGAAGTATTTAGTATTTAGGAGAGTTGGATGTGTGTGTGGCTTGCTTGGTGTGGCATTTCTAGAAAAGGCTTCTTGTGGTAATTTTCATGAAAAAAATGTGATATGAAATCATAAGTGGTACATAGAGATAACAAATGATCCTCTAGAATCCCTTTGCACTTAGTGTGGAGTTAGGAAAGGGTTGTTGTGATAATTTTTCTAGAAAACATGCTACAAAATCATAAGTAGCAGGTGGGGGGAAGAGCAGGACTAGATAAGCAAAGTTCTGATAATAGAATGATTGAAGCCTAGAATGAAAACTGTAAGACATTGGCCATGTATTATGAATTGAAATGGGCTTCGTGTATGGTAAGTTTGAATTTGATTGTCTTCCTTTGATTCAAACAGTGAAACTGGCACGGCAAAAATCTAGCTACAAGTTTTTGTGCTTGTGCCAATCCTAGTAGATGATCTAAGGGAAGCAGAGACCTCTAGTTCATGTGGTTTTTGGTTCTTTTTGCTTTTTGTCTATTTGGGGGTCCTTTGTTTTGGTTTCTAGTTCACAATGTCTTTCAGCTTTTATAGGGGTTGGTTGGTTGTTTGGTTTTGTTTTTGGTTTGCAGAGACTACTTTGATTGTTGCATTCTTTAAACCAGATCTCAAGTTCAAGCTTTATAAATACAAAATCACATGAAAAAAATTATCCTACACTTTCAAATTTGAATTAGGAGGTAATATTGAATCCATATGGTGAAAACGATTGAGACCCTTTTAAACTCAAATCTTGCTGAATGTAAATCTAGATTGTTAGTATGCATTATGCAAAATTCAGCAGGCCAACAATTTTGGTCAAATGTAGCTAACAATATTATGGAACCCAAAGTAAAACAGAGACAAACGGTAATGACACAGTAGAAGGTACCACATGTAAAACTAAACATCTAACTAATATAAACATATGATTCTCACCAAAAAAAAATATAAACATATGATGGTCTATGGTTAGTGGTCAATAATGTGATGCACTCTCTGCTTCTAGTGGCTGGGTATTAAAGAAGGTATGCTTTGTGTTGGAATATTTTTAAAATGAAGATATGTAATTTTTCAGAGAAAGAGATGTGAGTTTTAAATGTTATGTGTTTATAAAATAACCAATTTAAAGGGTTGTGTAGGGGGTTATAATTCTAAAATCATGTATCCCTACATACCATAAAGATGTAACTCTTTATGGAAAAGTCATTATGGTTGTGACTTTTTATTAAAGTGGTATGATTGTAACTTTTAATTGAAAGGACATTGCTTCAAAAAGTACTACTTCAACACATCTCTCCATACTCTATAAATACTCTTCCCATCTTTCCATTTGAACACACAATTTTCACACACAACAAGATCAAACTTGTTTTCTTTTTCTTTAAGTGCACACATAGATAAAGCCAAATTATCACTTTGTAAAAGCTTTTATTGTCTTGGTTTGAGTGTTGGAAGTGCAATCCATACTCAAAGTTCTTTATTGTATTATGCAGAAAATTCACCGATTAACCCAACTTGCACCCTGTAAAATAGGAATAGGTGGAGTGAATTAAGCCTAAAGGAAAGTGTTGCCCACGTCTTGGAAACATTGTGTACAACTTTCTTCTTCGTCTTTATCTCTTCTTGTTCTCTTTAGAGAACCATTCCCACCAACAGCACCAACAAGATTGTCAGTCATGAATAAGCTTGGTCGTGTTTTGTTCCAATGTCCTCGGAACTCTAAAAACCGTCATGCTTGGTGGTATAGAAACTAACCAGATCTTCCATGCAACAATAACTTTGAAGCTAGCTCTACCCCCTCCTCTAATGGCCCAAAATAGGTCTTCACCCATGGATTCCCTATCAAGAAGCCTTCTTTTTGCATCAATTATGTGGGCATCAACGATATTATCAACAGTTAGACCATATTTACGCATCAAGAAGCCATAACCTCCTCAACTAAAGTGGCCACGAACACCCATAGTGACACACACACCCGAAGGGACGGCTGGGGTTTTGGGTTTCTGGGCAATTTTGTAGTAAAGTTGACCAAGAATAGCCCTATATTGGATCCAAGTAGTAGCTCAAGGTTGGTCCACATGGACTGAGTTGAGGTTGATGAGATCGAGGATGATGAATGGGAGGTGGTGGGAGATGTAGGAGTGGCCCTCATAGTCATGGCTGCCTTTTCTGGTTCAAATCTGGAATTCGTGACGATGAGAGCAAAAGATGGAAGCTTGAATATGAGAAGGTTGGAGAGGTGTGACTATGACAAGGGGTGTAAGAGTTGTGTTGGATGAGAATATGAGATTGTGAATGGAAGAGTGTGGTAGGGGTGAGTAAGAGGAGCTGATCCTAGAGAATGAAGTAGCGTTTGGGGAATGAAGGCAAAGACATTGAAGGAAGTCTTCATGAGAGGATGATGATGCCACCCCAAACGAAATCAAAAGAACAAAAGCAAAAAAACGTATGAGCTTGGAGGCTTCATTTTGGATTTGGTTCATATATGAGTTTAACTGCTCTTATTATGTACATTAGATTTGAGATTTCTGAATTAATGTTGGTTGGGAGAATATTCTAGCTTAAATAGTAAAAGCTGAGTTATTAAGACCAAATGATAATGTGTAGTTGTGGAAGATTTCAAGGTGAGAACTAAAACATGCAAACCCAAAGTTTAAATTGTGCTTGTACATTCAAATAAGTGGTCTAGAATTTAGGTGTAAATTTGAAAGCATGTGAAATCACAAACGTGCATGTCATTTCAAAGTACAAGTGTAATATAACAAGATCCATGTATATGGAGAAATGGATAAAAGACGTAGTTGACATATGGTTCGTTGCTATTTAATTATGACCCTCATTTGACCATGACTTTGAATTCACTTCAAATTACTTTGTGGTTACAGTCTATATTTAGTTATTCTATATTACACGGTTGCGACTATTATCAAAACATATAATTAATTAGCATTCAATAGAGTCAAAATAAAACAAAGTCTGGGAAGAAGATATACATACTTACACATACACACACGCAGAGATATGAATAATCACACTTAGCTTAATTACCACAGAAAAATAATCAAATATTGTCACACCCTAAGAATTTTAGAGGTGACCGACACAGGATATGAAAGATTTCACTTTCCTTAAGCCTTCAATTTAAAAATATATACACCACCATTCTACCATGACCTAAAATCTCATAACAACATTTGGAGCAATGTTCCATCACCATATATACATATTCTTCAAAATATAGTGGAAGACATGGACACTTCCTATAGACTATGTGAAGCATCTAGCCTTCGAAAGTAGTATAGAAATATAAGTTTAAAATACTATGTATGCCATTCACCAAAAAAAAAATACTATGTATGCCAAACAGCAGCTACAAAATAAGGCAACGAGTTTTACAACAATAAGGAGGCTCTTCACTGCTCAACTAGAGGTATAGGGTCAACAGAGCTATCTGAAACTAAAATAAATTTTCGAAGAATAACGTCTCATTTATACATTTAATAAAATGGAAGAAAACAGTCAAAGAGATTTAACTTCAATAAATAACATAACAATAAATCTCAATTTTTGTGAAATATAATCAAATCATGCTTGAAGCTGCATAATAGATTATTCATCAAGTAATTTCAAATACGTGGTAAAACAATTTGTTTGACAACATCTCGATTTAAAAATATCATTCTCAAATCTCATATTTTTGTAGGATTTCAACAGAATGGAATAGCAAGCGTGGACGCACAGTCCATAAGGGTAAACATCCAAGCGCAGCTCAAAGCCACAAAAACAAATTTGAACACACAATCCACGAGGGTAAGTAACCAACAAGCATGGCTCGAGGCCACGAAACAAGCACAGAGATAAACCCCACAAATATCAAGTGTGAGATAATACCCACGAATACCAAGCGAGCTCGAGATTCACCATGGCACACCAAAGACTAATAGTACTATTGTAAGTAACTAGTGTTCTATATCCAGTCCTCTCAAAAACTTTCTCAAGCATATTTCCAAGCCGCTTCTAATGATAAAAATATTTTGGAATAATTTGTAATAAGGATCCAACATAAAAGTTTGCAAGTAATATCTTAAAAACCATTATCAAGCTTGCATAGAGCATATATCATTTAAATGTAATTTCTTTTCACTATCTCCATGCATGAAATCACAATGATAAAACATCTTGAATAAATATAATACCTCAACTTTTGCAATAATCAAGATTTCAAAAAGTTTTTCTTTCAATTCCACACATGAATATTCAATATAAATAAAAATTGGAAAAGCATGAATACCATTAAATAAAATCCTTATACTTTACTCCTTGCAATATCAATAAGATTAAATAATTTCGATAAGCTTTAATCGACAAAGCCATGCTTAAAATGTGGTAGTTGATATGAAATGTAGTAAAAATACTTTACAAAAATTATAATGGGATGCTATTTACTCACCTATTATGCTCTCAACGTATAACTCTTCTTTATCCTTCAACTTCCAACTTATCTTCTTCTTCCCCTCCTAACAATAATATATAACATACTCAATCAAAATCATTAATGTTTTTTTGAATTTATAACGAGTTTCAAAAAACATAACTTTTTTCATAAGATTCCAAATACAATGGTTCAAGTTTCTAATTAAAGCTCTCTGTATCCTCTTCCAAGGAAAATTATCATTCAAAATTTATGTTCAACCCATATTCTAAAATCAGTGCTCCAGAGTTACTGTTCGTTTGACAACTTTTCCAAATTTCTAGATTTTAAAACCAAACTTTGATAGCCCATAACTTACAATTTACTTATACAAATATTGTGTTTCAAAACTTATTTTAAATCTCAAGATTTGCACTAAGGCTCACCAATTTTCATGGGCAGAGGAGGTCATTTAACTAGTTTAAAATACACTCAAAAAAACAGCTTTGCAAATTCTATCTCCAAATTCTTCTTCACGTACAATTTCTAGCGAAGTTGAGAAGTTTCTTCTAATAATTGATCATAATCAAGTCATATAATTTTAACATTAATCCCATGATTATTTCCTTTTGTTAGGATCTCATGGTTACATATCAAAATCTAAAATTTCCATAATCATATAATTCCCTCAAACAGTAAATATCTTTCTTTGAAAACACTACTCCTGCTTCAGTTCTCATGCTCAAAATTCAGGAATTAACTTTAACTCAGAAATTTCCAAATTTTAAAAACTTTGTTATAGCTTTGAGGATCCATCTCAACAATCCCGCACAACATCAAAGAAGCACCCATACAAATATAAATATAAATACACACACACATATATTAGAGCATACCTTATCAGTTTAAAATTCAAGCCACACGCACAAGTATGCATATATATTATATATGAAAACATTTCTCTAAAGCTCATTTCTCATCTCCACAGCTTATATATAACCTTACTTTCCTTTTTGCCTCAGTTTCCTCATAAATCAATATCCATGTCCATTATTCCAACTTATATTATCCTCCAAACAACCATAACTAACTTTAAACCAAGAAATTCTACCTCTTTCAGTCAAAAACATAGGGAGGGAGGTACTATTCCTCGGGTCCAACAATAAAGAAAAATCATGCATGCAAAGCTTCAATCAATTCAAAATAAACTTCCATCTTACTCTTAAATGGATTTAATCAATGAAAATCGTTGGGTTATCTATGATTTCTCAACTTTAATATCTCCTCAAGAACCCAAAATGGCAGAAATTGAAGAAAATGAGGGTAGAGTAAGGTCTAGGAGACCCACTTGAACTAGAATCCGTGCTTGTATGTGTCACCGACGCCTTCCTCTGGTGAGATTCCCTCCGTCGTTCTCTGGCCCTCACGCTCACCTTCTCTCCAAGGTTCAAAAAACCGGATCGGACATTGAACCGGGTAAGAAAGTGGTTCAAGGGTTAATGGGTCAGTTCAGAGTCAACTCAGGGTCAAATCTACCATGTTAAAATAATAACATTTAATTGATAATATTAAAAATTAAACTTATTATTTTTTTTTGCCAAAAAAAGTTAAATTTACAATTATATACTATTTACATGAGAAGCTATTGACCTATCAAATTTTAAAGGAAAATGAGGCAAAAGTAGACTGTGATGGAAAAGAGGATTAAGGTGTGTTGGGAAAAGAAATAATAGACTCTGACACACACACACACACACACACATATAGAGAGAGAGAGAGGAGGGGGGATTGAAGTGTCTTGGGAAACTAACTAAAATCCCAGCGTTAGAAAAGAATGATCAAAAAGCCTGATTTTCTCTGCAATTATTATTATTATTATTTATTATACTCAAAAGTAGCCACACTGATAGTCCCACTCAATCACATCTTCTTCCCATGCTGCAGTCTGAACCATCTGAGGCGCCTGCAAAACCTACTGAAGCAAGTAAGTAGAAAATGAAAATTGCTCACCTCTCTCAAGTCTGATACGCTGTCTCCTCCTCCCTGTGTTGTGCGTTTCAACA
>QFDD01001054.1:0-39309 GCA_006871305.1 Vachellia collinsii
AAGGGAGATGACACCAGTTCTGATAAAGAATATTATGGTGTGTTAGAGGATATTTATGAGTTATCCTATATCGGGAACAAAAAAATATACTTGTTTAAGTGTCATTGGTGGGATGTCGCTCACTATAACAAAGGATATAAGGTTGACCAATATGGGTTCACAAGTATCAATACTCAATATTCTTTACAAACCAATGAACCATTCATTCTAGCATCTCAAGCAGAGCAAGTTCTTTTTTTGAATGACATTGGTAAACCTGGTTGGTTTGTCATTGTCAAAACTAATCCACGTGATTTGTTCAATATGCCATTTGAGAATGATAGTGATGTTAATGTTGTTATGACTGATGATGAGGTTTATCAACAATTGGTGGTTGACTTAAATATTTATGATGCAAGTCCTGTACAACCTGATATTATCATTAACTTGTATGGAGAAAATGCACAACCCCAGAGATTTATTCAAGTAGGAGAATCATCACATAGAAGAAACTGTAACTCTATGGGGATTGAATTTATCAACAACAATGAAACTGATTCATCAGTTCACGAAGATACTGATGACGAAGATATGTTTGATGAATATGATAGTGATACAGAAGAAGAATATGACACAAAAAATGAAGTAGAACAAAATAAATCAGAAGATGCTGGTACAAGTGATAATTCAACAGAAGACTCAGTTGATTGAAATTACTGTCTCATATGGTAGCTTTTAGTAATTTGTAGATTAAGTCATCATAACTTGAATGTGTTTTTCGATTTTCATTGTTTATTTATGAACAAAACTTGGACATTTTTCAGGATATGTCAGGACTAAGAAGAGGCCGTGGTGGAAGAGTTTCTTCATTTATTAGATCGCATGATGACACAAGCAGTGGAGGTAATTGCTCTAAACCTCAATCAACACATATCATTTCATCTCGATCACGACAGTTGCAACTTGAGGAAATACCTGCAAATTCTCCCTCTACTCAAAATAGCAGTGCAGGTGAATTCTCTTAAATTCTATTTAATAAAATACATAAGCTATATCTCATGTCAAGTTTACCTATTCTAATTATCTCACATTAATGATAGGTTCTTGTAACACCATAAACAAGAGTAGAAGAGTTTACAAGTCTATTAAAGTGGACTTGAGAACCAAACTTGGGGCAAAAATACCAGTAAAAATTTCAGATTCCATGGCAAGAGCGGTAGGTCCAGAAGCAAGAAACCTTGCTAGTTATTGTGGTTATACTGTTAGGACCACAGTTACATTTGAATATGGTGCTGAGTGGCATATTATTTCTGAAAAATTCGGTGATCAGATGATGTTGAAAGTGAAGGTAATCTATCATTCCAATACACATGCACACGCATATATATATTTGTTTTTGGTTTTTATAACAAGTATTTATGTTTCTTCATTTTATGACAAATTTGAAAATGCTGACACAGGAAATGAAGAAAAGTTTGAGAAGACTATCATGATTAATTTGTAAAATGCCTTCAGAAATTGAAAGACTAACTTGCACTATCACTACAAGAAATATCTTTCTGATAAGGATAGGTTGGATAATCCTCCTCCAAATCTTAGTTTTCAAGATTGGGAGAGATTATTAACTTATTTTCAATCTGATGTATTTAAGGTATCTTTCTAACCACTTAAGTGAATAGCATTTTAATTTATTCATTGAATTCTTATTATTGACCAAAGTTGTGGTAGAATAAAAGTGCAAGAAATATGAAAAACCGAGAAAAACAGGTGACAAAACATACTTGCGGTCCACGATCATTTGCAGAGATTGACTACGCTGTAGTAAGTTCAATGTCTTTTCACTTTAATTTATCCTATTAATCATATTTTCATTTTCAAATATACTATTTCTTGTCATAGTACATTATACTTTGTAGAGAGACCCCATCACTGGACAACATGCACCACCTGACCAGTTGTGGGAGTTAACACATACTTGGAAGACTTCAGAAGGACAATTAGTTTGGGCAGATCCACAATTTGAACAAATTCACGTATGGTTTTATCTTTTTCAATGTTGAGTAAATGAATTTTGTTTTTATTTAATTTGTTTCATACTTCAATTTTAGATTCGCATTCAAGAAATTATTCAACAACAAGAAGAAGAGTTGGAGAGTGATGCTCGAATGACCTCTAATGACATACTGACAGCTGTTCTTTTCTTTTGGTTTTTTTTTGGACCAATAGGATGTAGGGCATTCATTTTATTTTTAATTGTTTGTAGATCATTCTCATTTATTTCTAAGTGACAGATAATAAAATCGTTCTCATTTATTTCCAATGGTAGCTAAAGAAGATGTTCAATATTTAGATTTCTTTCAAGGAGTAAAAGCAAGAGCTATTTGATATGGTATGGTTACTAATCTGCATTAGCATCATAATTTTTTGGTCACATAATTTTCTTTTGTAACATTTTATTTCTGATGGTCTTAATAATATTCTTTCCATGCATGTGGTTTCAGGTTAGCATTCCCAATTGGTTCACAGTGGATACCAGGCTTGGATGTTTATCTCTTCCTTTGGACACACCCCAATGCTTCTCTGCAGAGATGTATTCGGCGGACATAAGCATTAATATTGGCATGGCTGAAGATGATAAAGTAAATGAACATGTAAACAAAAGAAATTCACCTTGATCAATGCATTCAGTTGTAACGGATGTAAGTAACAAATATATAAAGCCTTTGATAGAAAATTCTAAGAGCGAGAAAAGATGCATGGAAGCAGAGCATGCAAAGATGGCAGAAGAGCGTGTGAAAATGGAGTCAGAGCGTGCACATTTTGAGCAAAGGATACAACAAATGGAGTAAAGAAAGCATGTTCAACTAGCTGCTTTAGTGCAACAAGAGCAATATTAACTAACATGCATGTACTTACCATAAAATTGTTAATTGTTTTAATAAATAATCTATTTTTCCCTTTTTTAGTTTAGAATGTTAATAAATCATGTGAACATTATTGATTTCTAATATATTAATTTTCAATCTTCAAATTCATGTGTATATTACAGATCTTTTATTTAAATGTAAAAAAAAATTGAATATAAAGAACTGTGTTTTATAGACCTCACATTCACATTTTTTAGACCGCTTGTCTATATGCGGTCTAAATGTACTACTTTTTAAACCGCATGCCAGACATGCGGTTTAGAAATATGACTTTCTAAACCGCACTAAAGACATGCGGTTTAGACAGATGACTTTCTAAATGGCATAACTTCCGAGCGGTTTAGAAAACTACATTTTTTTCCAATAGAAAGAAATGTTTTTTAGACCTCAAAAATTCATTTTTTAGACCGCCTGTTTATATGCAGTGTAAATGTATTACTTTCTAAACCATACTTAACACATGCAGTTTTGAAAGTCATATTTCTAAATCGCACATGATATGAGCGGTTTAAAAAAAATTTGACTTTCCTTGCCACCAACAACCTTGTTGGGAACCTTCAGTGGCGACAAAGGCACAGCCTATGCTATACATCAGCGGCGACACATAGTCGCCGCACAATCTCCCTTCAGCGGTGACATAAAGTCGCCGCCTAACCATCTAGTCGGCGGTGACTTTTAGTCGCTACCGAATGTTACCTTTCAGCGGTGACTATTAAATGTCGCCGCCAAAAGCTTCCGCCACAACTTCTTCTACAGCGAGCTGGTGGCGACATTTTGTCGCTGCTGAAAAGGTTTCTACGGCGACGTATTGGCTTTTAGCGGCGACATTTGTCACCGCTGAAGGATTCTTTTTTTGTAGTGCGTTAGGAAAGCTTTCATCAATTAGACTCAACCTAGGTCAAATCAAGAGTAGTTGCCAGAACGAGATGCTACGTGCTTTGCCACCATATACATATATACATATATATATGCATGTATGTATATAATTTCATCGAGCTCATTGTAGTCTGTTTTTCATACCTGCAGAACCAGTGATCCTAGCAAATTGTAAATTAGGATGAAGTAGTCCTTCTTGCCTTGTGCCATGAGCTGCTTGTATGTTTCATCAGCGATGTTGACACAGTTATTGCCTCTACACATGAAAGCGAAATGAGGTTAGGGCTCTAGTTGTAGAGAATCTTGGGGTTCATACTATTTTTTGTCACCGATTTGTAGCGGTTAACCTAAAGTCAAAAAGACAGAATCGTAGCGTCAACTTGAGGCATCCTCGTTATGTGCTCTCTCGTAGATTGTAATGTGTGTCATCCCAAAGGAGGCCCATAGCATCTATTTGAGGTGGGTAAGAGACAGAAGCACAAATGTTCATTCTTCAAAGGTAATTATACCTCAATTTATTGTCAGAAAATTCTTCAATTATGAAAAGTTATTGTCGCCTACAATAAGTAATGGTAGTGAATTATTATTAAAACTAACAATTAGATTAGAAGGTGAAAGGTTCGTACTTCCTGCTAATTAATTTAAAGAATGGAACAATCTCTTCAAATTTGCTTTGTGTAACCAATATTTCATAACCAATTATGTCTTAATTTATTTTCACACATAAGTACAAAATTAATTAGAAGGTAAATGTTTCTCATAGTTTCCAACTCTTCAGGTATCATACATTTCAATACTATCTTATAATTATACTAGTGATTTGTTGGCTTCATTATTAATGCCTATAATAAGCTTTCTAAATGCAATGACTTGGTTGTACAATTTTTTTTTATTTTGGTTATGGTGATGAAGTTAAAAAGCCAGACAATGTTATCACAAATATTCATGCTTCAAAAGCAATTATGCCTGAATTTATTGCCACAAACTTCTTCAATTATGAAAAGTTATGGTCACCTACAATAATTAATAAGGCAAGTGAGTTATTATTAAAATCTAACAGTTAGCTTTGAAGGCATCCCGACTTTTGAGGTACCATAAGATTAAATTAAATATTGGGGCTGTTTAGATAAGCAGTGGGAGAAGTAAATTTTCTCAGGAATGCATTTTGGAAGATGACTTTTACGTAGAAGTTAGATGATGTGATGTGATTTATATTTTAGAAAAATGTTACAAAAGTAACTTTTTGTAAAAAGGAAAATTTGTTTGGATAAATGTTGGATAGTGACTTTTACTATAAAATTACTTAAGAGGGAATAAATCTCATTAAATACTACCTATTCATAAATATTTTATTTATATATTGTGATAAAACTAGAAAAAAAATAAAATGACAAAAAATAAAAAATGGAATACAGGAAAATATCTGTAAACTAAATACGTACCATTGAAAAGTAAAATTATTCAATTAACTAATATTAAACTAATTGAATCGTAAAGTCTGTACAATTTATTCTCTAATTGTGTCATGAATATGATATATATGTTAAGGATAATGTTATATTTGATCGAGATGTCTCACCAATGTTATCGAGATGTCTCACCAATGTTATCATTATCAAACCTATTGTTTATTTGTTTCTTGTCATATGATTTTTCTGTTTTTTCATTGAATGCAGTCAAAATGTTCTTCCACCCTCGTTTTGTAAAAACCAATCCTAAACGTTGTTTCTTGTAGATTTACTCAATGCATTCTTCAATAAAAACCTCTGTGGATCTATCATCTCATGATGCTTTACCTTTTACATTACCTTTACTTTTATCACTATTCTTAATTCTAAAACAATCCCAATAATTCAAAAGATGCACAATTAGATTGTGTAAAAAGTAAAGACTTGCAACTTTACATAAATTAGAATAATAAACAAATGTAATTATTAGAAATAGAGCTCATTGCTTGAAGAGTTTCATTTTTCTTTGCAACATAATTTTTTCCCTTCTTAGAACCTCCAAATGAACAACAATACTCTCATACTTTCATAACTTTTTTCCCTTTTTGCAACAATGAATGACAATACTTTCATACTTCACCTTGTGAACTAACACAACCAAAGTTGAATCAATTTATAATGCAACAACAAATAGCATTCCCTGATGCAATGAACAAACAACCTTGAAATGGGTCAAATAATTATCTCACTAGCGGCATACTTTTCCAATAAAGAAGTTTCCTCAATTCACAAGACTTTCAAGCCTGAAATGGTAAGATATGCATTTCATTCTCTGGTAATTAAACTCGACAACACTGGAAAAACAATTTCAATATTTTGAAGTGTTCACTGAATGTTATTTATACCTGCTTAAGGAGAAACTCAATTTCTATAACTGTAGACTGGAGTTCACATACAACAGCAGCCAAAATTGAACGATTTGTTTCTATGTGCATAGATAAAGAGAAAAGGAAAGTCATTTACATAATTAGGCTCATTCAAATAGTGTCTCAATAAGTACTTAATCAGGTAGGCTAAGCCAAAATTAAAAACTTCTTCATTTGGATAATGCTCCAAGTTGAGATCACAAAATTAGTAATCTTCTTTGACACCCTCTATTTAAATACACACACACATGCATGTGTGTGTATGAGTAGAAGACATAACATGTTGAATAAAACATATAATTTAGGACTGCACATATACATATTAATTAATTTTTACCAAACATGGAAACAACAAACACCTTGGATCTACGATAATGCAACAAGTGAACACCAATAATTTGGCGCTTCGAAACCATATTAACTAGAAAATCAGGGAGACAATGCAAAAATCCTTACAATATAAGAGAGGGAAACATTGGGATCGATGCTCCCCTCATCATATTCATGATTCGGGTATGAGCACACGTCCCATTCTTCAAGGTCAGACTCGTCCATCTCAGTCCTCCCACCACCAGCACTAACAAAGCTTGACCCTAGCCCCTTTCTGTAATTCCTGTTGTAAATATTGTGTGGGTGTGTCAAAGGAAGAGTCCCACATTATTTGGGATTGTGGGGTCTAAGTCTGATAAATATTATATTTGGCTAATAAATGAATCAAGAGGATGAAAGAGCTTGCACATGATAAAGGTCACTAGAGACAAATCTGGCAATTTTCCCTTACCCTTTATGTGCATGTTAAATGTGTAGTGACCACCTTTTTATTAAAATTTTTATGGAAATAAAAATACTATTTTGTATGAATTTTTTGTCCAAAAATAAGACAAGCTCACTATCGTTTAATTGTAGATTTCAAAAGTTCAAAAATCATTAAATTTGAAGGCACCGTTTTTTCTAGACAAGGATTTATTATTCTTTAATATATCATACTGGTGTTGAATGCAAAATAATGATGAAGAAACGGTTTTGGGTGCATTATTGAAATTATTGCAGTTTGAAATGGAACAATTGATAAATACAAGGCTAGATTAGTAGCCAAAGGTTTTACTCAAAAAGAAAATATTGATTATCTTGATACATTTTCTCTTATAACAAGGTTTTCTTCAGTTAGAATCCTTATTGCTTTGGCCTCTATCCATAAACTTTTTATTCACCAAATGGATGTCAAAACCGCAATTTTAAATGGTGATTTAGAAGAGGATATTTATATGGTGCAACCTGAAGGATGTGTGGTTCCTGAGTACAAAAACAAAGTTTGTAAACTTGTTAAATCATTATATGATTTGAAGCAAGCGCCTAAACAATGGCATGAAAAATTAGATCAGGTTTTGCATATTGGTGGTTTCTCTACTATTGAAGTAGAAAGATGTGTTTACACATAACTTGTAAATGATGATTGTGTGATTATTTGCTTGTATGTGGATGACATGCTTATTTTTGGTACTAGCATGAATATTGTGCTTAAGACAAAACATTTTCTTGCTTCAAATTTTGCTATGAAAGATTTGGGTTAAGCAAAAGTAATACTGGGTGTTAAAATCATAAGGATTGATAATGGTATTTTACTCTCTCAAGAACATTATGTTGAAAAAATCTTGAGAAAGTTTGAACAATATGATGAATCTCTTGTGAGTACTCCTTATGATTCCAATATGCATTTAATAAATCATGATGGAGATATAGTTGCTCAATGTACATATGCACAAAATGTTAGGAGTCTGTTGCATTTGATGAATTATACCAAGCCAGATATAGCATATGTTGTATGTAAGTTGAGCAGATATACTCACTGTCCAAGCAGTGAACATTAGGAGGCTCTGGTAAGGATATTGAGATACCTCAGGGGTACCATGCATTACAGTATCCATCATAGTGTATGTCCCGCTGTAGCAGAAGGATATAGTGATGCTAGTTAGGTCTCTGACTCATATGAGACAAAATCCACTAGTGGCTATATTTTTACTCTTTGTGGTAGTTGTGTGAAGTGGAAGGCAGCTAAACAAACTATCATAACCAAGTCCTCAAGGGATTCTAAGTTAATTGCTATGGAATTAGCTAGCTCTGAAGCTGAGTGGTTGTAAAACTTCTTGGCAAAAATTCCATTAGGTGAAAAACCAACACCATCAGTGTCTTTACATTGTGATAGCCAATCTGCAATTGCTACAACAAAGAACAAAACATTTAATGGCAAGAGTAGACATACGGTTGAGACATAATATTCTAAGGCAGCTGCTAAAACATGATGTAATCTCAATCGATTATGTGAGGCCCAAAGTGAATATTGTGGATCCATTGACTAAACCCCTAGGGAGGAAACAAATTAGTGAAACAACGAGGGGAATGGGACTGAAGTCAATTTGAAATTAACAACGATGGCAACCCAACCTCTATGATTGGTGATCCCATGAGGGAGGTTCAATGGGTAAAAACAAGACGTTTGTTAATTCTGCTAGCACTAAACGAGTTACTAATCCCTTTCTATGATGTGAGAAAGAGCTAGAATGCATTTTTGTGAGGATGAGCAAAAGCTCTTAATGATTTCATAATCCTACGGGATGGTGTGACCAATGCAAGTTCATTTCATGAAATCACCTCTATGAATATGTTGTGGGGCTGCTCCTATGAGATAGTGGAAAAATCTCTAGATCATTCGTTATGCACCAAGCACGTGCATGGCCATCTTAACTCGCAAAAACGCCTTTAATAGCAGAAATGTGGGGGTATAATCTGACTTTTAATGCCTCTGGTATACACCATGATTTGTTAGTTCATAGAAGCAGGCTTCACTAACATCTATGTGTACCATGTATTATCAGCCTAGGTCTGGTCCATAGTTCTAAGAACCACCATATACAATGGTTATACTCATGTGAGTAACTCAGCTTATGATGCTTCCTTTGACACATGTGGGGGATTGTTGTAAATATTGTGTGGGTGTGTCAAAGGAAGAGTCCCACATTATTTGGGATTGTGGTTTGATAAATATTATATTGGACTAATAAATGAGTTAAGAGGAGGAAAGAGCTTTCACATGATAAAGGCCACTGGAGACAAATCCGATAATTTTCCCTTACCCTTTATGTGCATGTTAAATGTGTAGTGAAAACCTTTTTATTAAAACTTTTATGGAAATAAAAATACTATTTTGAATGAATTTTTTGTCCAAAAATAAAATCAGCTCACTAGCCTTTAATTGTAGATTTCAAAAGTTCAAAAATCATTAAATTTGAAGGCACCATTTTTTCTGGACAAGGATTTTTTATTATTTAATATATCATATTGGTGTTGAATGCAGAATAATGACGAAGAAATGGTTTTGGGTGCATTATTGAAATTATTGCAGTTTTCAATGGGTATTTAAAAGTATTAAACATGTTTCAAATGAAACATGTCAGAGCATTTTCAAAAATGTCATTTCCTTTAATGCCAACGTCCCTTCCTTTGAATTGTTCAATCCTCTTTTGTTTAAAATATTGCACAAACAGTTTCATCCTTAAAATTAATGGAGCATGTGCTAATGCTTTGTAAAACGTTTTTATTTAAGAATATTTATAATGTTAACGTTCTAAAACAATTTTATGCGTAATGTTTTAAGCCAATTAAATTTGTGGCTTTATGGATATTCAATTTGTCTAAGCTCCCATGATTTGTATAAAGCCTTATCCATGAGAAGCTCAAACACAGCACTTGAGTTTTGGTGCACCTCTCTTCCTCCTCTAACATATTGCTCTACCTACTGAGTTGTATTATTTTTTTGCTATTCTGCTCACCCTATCTTGTAGGAAGAATCCGTTTAATCCTGGGGAGTGCCGCAACTTGCTTAGCCGGTAGTTGCAGAATAGCTCTTAAGGATAGTGTCCTTGGACGCGTCTTTGATTAACTTATTTTTTTGCAAGTGTCACCAACCACAATTCCTACTTCCCACCGAAATCATCCACAAAGATATCCTAAAAAAATCCCACCCTCCAACTTAAACCTCCATATTCACAACCTGACATCCAAATCCAAGTTTCTTTGTTCAATCCTATTCCCAAAATCAAAAGCCCTGAAGAATTCTCCAACCAATGTTGAAAATCAACAAGATCGTGGACTAGAGCAGGAATCACAAACTCGAATTGTATTTTCTGATCAACAAAATGTAAAATCGTCTGAAAGGGTCTAGGTTCAAATAAACACATGACAAATAAATCCTATGAATAGCATAGAAGTGAAAGCTCTATTTATAGAGCAACACACACATATCGTTAGTGGTTGGGTTCACCACGTCTAGGTCACGAAAAGATCAGACCCAGCTCTATGTGCAACTTGGCATTTTCCGTTGACACAGGCTGTGCATCAAAGGTTTTTTTCTTCAAAAAAAATTACAGACTAGCAACCAGAACAATCCACATAAAGGAACTGAAAATCTGATGACACAAGCTTTTTCTCTGAGTAGCTCAGAAATCCGATGAGCTGAGACAACAATGAGCATATTGGTGGAGACATCAAGTCAAGCATAACCATCAGAAAGGAAAGGAGACCTAATGGAAAATAAGAGCTCCTGCTCATCTACCAAGATTGGAGGAGAGACCCAACAAAAAAAGGGTACCAAAGACCAAACGCTATGGCAACTCATGAGTTGGAGGAGACAAATCTGTTGTGCGGATATGAGCAAGCAAGATGATTTTAGAGAGGAGGCAGCAGTGAGAGGGGAGAAGAGGCATATACGCTCATTTACTTCCCAACGGTAAATTAGCTGATGGTAACGCAGGTCGGATCTCCTTCTGCCTAGAAGGAGATTTTCTTCCAAAAGTCATTTCTATGTAATACTCAACTAAAAACTTTGTTATCACTTTTTTTCTTTTTAACATGCATTTCTGACCCCAAAAGGAGCTATAACGCTGACCCAAATAGTAGTGACTTGTTGGATTTCTTATTAATGCCGATATTAGGCCTTTCTAAATGTTTTTATTTGGTTGCACAATTTTTTAATCAAATGCCCATATTATCCCTTTCCATCTTCCTTAATTTGGTGCAATGATATTTTTAATAGTAACAATAATTACATTTCCTTGCCATTAATCATGGAGCTTTGAGAACGAGGTTGAGGTTCAGCACAACTTATCATCCACAAACGGATGGACAAATTGAGAGAACAATCCAAACATTAGAGGATATGGTGAGGGCTTGTGTAATAAAGCTTGGAGGAAGCTGGGATAGCCATCTACAATTGGCAGAGTTTGCATATAACAATAGTTATCATTCGAGCATTCAGATGGCGCCTTTTGAGGCATTGTATGGTTGGAATTGCATATCACCTCTTTGCTAGACTGAATTGAGTAAGAGGACCATTGTGGGTCTGGATTATGTTGATGAGATTATGAGGAAAATTGAGGTGATTAGGCAAAAATTGCTAATAGCTTAGAGTCGCCAGAAGAGTTATGCAGAAAGGCAATGTAGACCTTTGTAATTTCAAGTAGGTGATCGCATGTTTCTTAAGGTTTTGTCGGCAACTGGTATAGGAAGAGCCATTAAAGCCAAGAAGTTGACTCCTCAATACATTGGCTCGTATGAGACTTTGGAATGGATTGGATTAGTGGCTTACAGAATTGCCTTATCGCCGCATTTGTTAGGTGTACACAATGTGTTCCATGTGTCACAGCTCAAGAAGTACCATCCACATCCTTTGCATGTGATTGAGCCTGCAGAGATTGATTTGAGAGAGAATTTGACTAACATGACTGAGCCAGAGAGAATATTAAATGTGAAGGATAAACAATTGCGAAATAGATCAGTTCGACTTGTGAAAGTCTTCTGGAAGGGAATGTCACCCAGTGATGCTGCCTGGGAAACTAAAGAGCGTATGCAGCATGGTTTTCCTAACTTGTTCACTTGGGTAAGTTTTTACGTATGTAGTTGTTGTCTCAATGTTGTGTAAGTTGCATCTGTGCTAGTTGAGATTGTAAATTTGAAAATGTGTGCATTTTACTATTTTTGGTGTGACATGGTTTTGTTGTGTTGTGATTGTGGGATTTATTGAGAGGTCATCAAATTCAGGCTTGCCATGAAATTTGGGGACAAAATTCTATTTTGGTGGGGAGTTGTAACATCCAAAATTTTTATTTTTATAATTAGAAAATAATTATATTATAATAATTGGGATGTTCTCTTGATGTTATTTGAGTGCTACGGATTTGCTCAAATATAATTATTAAAAAAATGAATTGTAATATATGATAAAAATAAATAAATAAATAAATAAGAGAGAGGGGGAAGAAGAGGAAATTAGAAAATAGAAAAAAAAATGGGGGTTCTTGTTGCATTTTTCTTTCTTTTGGGTCTGTGTGGTAGTTTTAGCCTAAACTTAGTTAAAATAGTGAGAGAGCATCAGATTACGTGTCTTCCCCTCCCCCAGTTGTGTCTGTTCTTCTTCTCTCTACCGCTGGTCTGCCATTGTTACTCAAGTTTCATTCTTTAGAGCTTATTTTGGTGAGTAAAACTTCTCCTGATCACTATACTTCCTTCATAAAAGTTGTTCTATACATTTTTATCTTTCAAATAACGGTAATTTTATTCTGATTAGAGGAAAATTTTAGAGCTAGGGCTTTGAAAAGCTTTGAGTTTTGACAATATAAGATCATAGAACTGCAGAGGAACATTAATTGAGTGTTTTGATCGGTTTAAATTTTTTATTTAGTCGTTTTATTTTTTTATGACGAATTTTTTTAGAATTTGACTTAACATTGCTATTTATGGATTATTTTCCTTATTAAAATTTTATTAAACAGTTTATTTGGATTATTGTAAGTGCTATTAGTGTTTTAGTCAGTTTACTTTTATCTATTAATTGATTTGAGAATTTCAAATAATTTTTCTATTTAATCATATTATTATTTGGACATATATGATATTTGTACCTATTAAATTTGAGTTTCATAATTTATTTTTAGTTTAGTAGAACCTATAATGATTTTTGAATGGATGAGATTTGATGTTGATGATGAGATATGTATATTTAGAATTTTTGGTGAAACTTTAAGTATTGAAATTTGGTGTTCTTGAATAGATTGAAGAATTAATGGTTTTTTTATAATGATTAATGAGTGAATGTGATTTAAGGTTGATGAAGAATTTTAAATATTTGGAATTGTGGATGAATTTTAAGTGTTCAGATTTAATGTTTAATAGATCAAGGATATAAAAATATTTTAAACTATTCTAATAAAGAGAAATAATTTATGGAATGGAGAAGGGTGATTTTTGCAATGAGTATTTGAGGATACTTGATTTATGTGATTTTTGTTGAGGACTTAAATTGAGAGTGTTGTGGATTTTTGACAAACGAAAGAAATTATTATTTGTTATAACTTTATGAAGTGCAATAGAACTATTGGATGATAGAAATATGATTGGGATAAAGAATTTGAATTATGAGTATGGGGTCCAAAATTTGGGTCTTGGAGTCACCACCAAAATTTAAAAGAAGGATAATTTTGGGAACTTTTTATTTTGAAAAAACATGGTCTAAGAAAATAAGATAGGGTTCGGGAGTCAATTGTGTATTAGGCAACCCACAACACCAGTTTATGAAAATGGTGACCCTAAGTTTATTATTTTAAAATAATATGGCTTAAAAATATTTTAATTATCCAACAAAAAAAAATGTTACAAAAGGAAGATATAATGAAAGAACAAAAAATAAACTAAGAAAGAAAAATAAAAAGAGAAAGAGAAAAATCAAATAAAAAAACAAAATCAAATAAAAATGGAAAAACAAGCAAAAAATTTATTAGGAGAACGAACAGATAAAAAAAATGAAAGAGAAAAGAGAAAAAGAAAAGAAAAAATATCATAGAAAAAAGACCAAAAAAACATTAACTAACAAAAAAAGGAAAATATAATTAAAAACGAAAATTGAAATTGAAAAAAAAGGAAAGAGAAAAGAGAAAAAGAAAGGAAAGAATATAATAGGAAACAAAAGCAAAAAAAAAGACGTTAACTAATAGAAAAAGGGAAATATAATAAAAATGAAAATTGAAATTAAAAAAAATACTTATACGGTTGGACTTGACCTATGATGAAACCTAGGGTCTACGTACCTATAGTTCGGGGGTAGAAATGCGTGTCATTTGGTTTGTTTTTTTTAGAAAAATTTTATTTAATTCACCAAAAAAGTATTTTTTTTGTTTGATTGGTGTTTTATATTTTAGAAGAAATCTCTTATTGTTTATTTCTTGAAGGGAGTAGGAATTTGTCAAAACTTTTATATCATATTTCTTGAGGAGGTTCCCATAACATCACATGAAAGTAAAATCAGTTCTCCCTTTGCTTTTTTCAAAAAGATGTTCCTTTATTTTTATTTAAAGGAAACAATGAAAATAAAATCAAGCTTCATACATGTTAATCACACATACGTATAGATCAAAAAGAGAATGAATGAATAAAGAAGATGAAAAAATGGTGTACCTCTTTCCTCCTTCTATTTTCTCCTCCAAAATAAAAAAACCAACCCCCCTTGCTTCAACCCCTACTTCCCTTTTTATAGGAAACAAGTAGGATTTGCTCATTAATACACCATCTTTTTTAATTTTCATTTTTTTATTTTTAAATATTTTTCTGTTTATAAAACTACTTAATTTTAAGCTAATCAACATAAATGAGGGATTTTTTTTAATAGTTTTCGTTTTTTTATTTTTCAAAAATTTTCTATTCATGAAATTACCTAATTTGAAATTTATTAACATGAAGGAGGGAATTTTTATAATTTTTTTTTATTTTTCCTTGAAGAGCAAGAATTAAACTCTTCTAATCTGAACGCAATAATTGTTAATAAATTTATTTTATTTATTATTATTATTTTTTTATTCTTTAATTATATTTCTTAATTAAGGTAAGGAAAATTTTCCCAAATTTCAATGAAAGACTAATCATCATAAATGACATTTTTCAAAGAAAATCTTCCAAAATTATGTGAATGATTTTTCTCAATTATTTTTTGTGGGGCCCGGACAAAATAGGGTGTTTATGGTTGCCCCTCTTTACTTTCTTCATAGTTGAGAGAAGTAATTGTCTCATCTATGAAGCAAGTAAAGATTAAAACACGTATTTTGTCCGACCAAAAGAAAAGGAAGAAGGAAGGGCCTCTAAAGACTAAAGAAGGTATGGACAAAATACATTGTACATGCCCCTCTTTACTTGGTTCATAGAAGAGAATAAGATCATAGTTGAGCCTGCCAAGACAAGGCTTTTAAAGAATCATGCCAGTCGCTACCGGACTTTGAAAGAATGGTGCATGCCGCTACCAGGCTTTGAGGGTGCCAGCTGATACTGGGCTTTGAGGGTGCCTACCAGTAAAAGGGCTTGAAAATGATGCCAATCACTTACTGGGCTTTAAAAGAATTGTGACAGCCATTACTGGGCTTTAAAATAATCGTGCCGGCCGCTACTGGACTTCAAAATAATTGTGCCAATTGTTATTGAACTTTAAAGGAATGGTGCCAACAGTTACTGGTCCTGAAAAAGAATAGTGATAGCCGATACTGGGTTTTGAGGGTGCCTGCCACTACAGGGCTTTGAAATGGGGTGCCTACCGATACAGGGCTTTAAAAGGGTGCCAGCCGTTACTAGCCATTTAGGGGCGCCTGCCGCTACAGGTTTTGAAAAGGGTGCCAGTCGATACTGGGCTTTGAGGATTCCTACTACTACAAGGCTTTGAAAATGGTTCCAACCGATACTAGGCTTTAAGGGTGCCTACCGCTACAGGACTTTGAAAGGGTTGCCAACCAGTACTGGGCTTTGAGGGTTCCTATCGCTACAGGGCTTTGAAAGGGGTGCCAGCCGATACTGGGTTTTGATGGTGCCTACCACTACAGGGTTTTGAAAGGGATGCCAGGTGGTATTGAGCTTTGGGGGTGCCTACTGCTACAGGGCTTTGAAAGGGGTGCCAGCCGGTACTCAGTTTTGATGGTGCCTGCCACTACAGGGCTTTGAAAGGGATCCCAGGCGATATTGAGATTTGGGGGTGCCTGCCGCTATAGGGCTTTGAAAGGTGCCAGTCGTTACTAGGCTTTAAAAGAATCATGCCAGCCATTACTGGGCTTTAAAATAATCGTGCAAGCCGCTACTAGGCTTCAAAATAATTGTGCCAATTGTTATTAGACAATGGTGTCAGCAGTTACTGGGCTTGAAGGAATTGTGCCAGCCAATATTGGGCTTTATGAGTGCCTGCTACTACAGGGTTTTGAAATGGGGTGCTTGCCGATACAGGGCTTTAAAAGGGTGCCACAACATTGCATGTGTGATGCCCCAAGATGTGATGCATGATGCAGTAAATCACTATGATAATGACAACAATGCCAAGGTTAGCAATGCATGACGTCGATAATGACGATGATACTAAATTATGATGATGACGATGACCTAACGGTGATAATGATGATGATCTGATAAAGATGTCATAAATGACAATGATGATGGGCATGGGTGAGAATAAGCATGAAAGTCCCTAGATAATATGGTGTAACATTTAGCAAATACATAGCATTAAAATGACAATGATGATGGTTGTGATAATGAAATCCTAATGAGGATGATGACTATGATAATGGTAATGGCAATATGACACAGAGCCTTCAATACCCCAAATAGTAAGTATGACAATGATAATGGAAATGGTGACGAAATCCTAGTAAAGATGATGATGATGATTCAAATGAGTATGATGTTGGTGTCAATGATGATGATAACAAAGAGGATGATGATGCCAATTATAGTGATAGATTATCTTCGTAGGTGATTTTACTTCATTCCAACCAGTCGCCTAACAAGGATCCCTCGCTTGAAGTGATCACATAAGATGTTTGGAGGTGCACTCATGCCTCAAGCCATAAATTGATACTAACTTTTATGGCTTTTCTATCACTTGATAAAACTCTGATGGTGACCCTTGGTAATAACCCTAAAATTTCATAGGTTAGTTAGGAGTAGAATGCAACAATGTCTATTACCATGAGCATTTATCCAAACAAAAGTTGCTTTTTTTAAAAAAATGTCGCTTTTATACAAAACATGAAGCATAAGTTTGCGTGCAATTTAGAAAGTGGAAAAATAGAATAAGGATGAGGATTCATTTGAAAGAAATGACCCTTGTAGAACATGATATGAATTCAAGCCAACATTTGACACTCTAGTGAGAAGAGATGCTAATGGGAGGTCCTTCGCTTTTGGTTTCATGGAGTCCTTTTTGATGTCTTGTTTCATTACCAGAGATATGCTCTTTCATCGAGTGAGAATACAGCTTATGCAAGTAGAACACAATATGAATAAGGCTAGGCCCATTGATCTGATGGCTAGGTGTTTGTGTAAGTCGCTCTTTCGGATTTTCGGTCTAATGCCTCTTTTGCTTTCGCTCTAACTTTTGCTTAAGCCACCCTTCCAGGTTTTCGACTTATCGAGCACTTTTCTTTTCCTTTTGTTCTAATTTTTCCTAAATTACCCTTTCAAGTTGCTTCCTTCTTCTTCTTTTTTTCACTCTAACTTTTGCCTAAGTCACCCTTTCAAGTTTTCAACTCATTGTGCTCTTTTGTTTTCCTTTTGCTCTAATTTTTGCCTAAATCGCCCTTCTGGGTTTTTTACTTAGTGAGCTTCCTCTCTTTTTTTGCCGCTCCAACTTTTGCCTAAGCCACCTGATAAACGCTAATATTTACATGGTTTTCCTACCTAATTTTGGGGCATTCTGTAGCTTTCTCACCCTGTTTGGTGTTAAATTGAGGATTTATTGCTTTTATTGGTCATACATTGCATATGCACTAAAACATTTCACATGCCTTTGAACTTCAGTATCTGATTCTTTAACAAAGCCCTCTTTGCTATTATTACAGGTATCTGGGAGAGATATTCAAGTTCCTGAAGATGAAGCTGAAAGAAATCTAGTTCGTGATGGGAAGAAACCTACTAGGAGAGTGCCAATGGACCTTATGAGTCGCAACATTATGACATTTGATCACAACATAAATCCAATTGAGTCGTGACATGATTAGATGAAATTGCAGCTATGCGTTTTGGATTAGGTCAATAGCTTCTACTCAACAAAAGGAGAGCCACCATGAAAATGAACCTCATTCTGCAAATTTGGAGAATCAATCTTGGAGCCAATTTACCTCTCTGAAGCTACCTTCCACTATGCTCATCTTCCTCCATTTTTCCACCATTCCATCTCCATTTCCACCTTCCCAACGGTCCCAACCAACCTTATCACTCCTTCCTGTGTGTTTCTGTTAGGATAGGATTTGACCACGAGGAGGGTGAATTGGTCTAATTAAATCTTCTCAACTTTTAAAGAAAAACAGAGAGCAAGAAAATAACGAACACAGAGATTTATACCGGTTCGGTCCACTTGACCTACGTCCAATCCTCAGAACCCTCTGAGCTTTTCAAATCCACTAACAAAAGCTTTTACACCAAAATGAAAGAGAGACACTTCCCCTTTCTAACTTAATACAGCACACACTGACACTTTTGCTCGCATCTCTTACACTCAAAATTCTTTAATCTTGAATAACTCTCACAGAAGCAAGTATTGAATAAGAATATTCTTCTTTATGAGAATTGAATGATAAGAACTGAAGAATTTATGATCGTGAGAATGAAAACAGAGGAGGTAGATGAAGAACAGTAAATGAAGTATTTCAGTAGTTGTGTACTCTGTCCCTCTCTCCTTGAATGTATATCTATTTATAGTTGGGGAGTAATAAATGTCCGTTAGAAACAATGTTGTTTCTTTTACTCTTATCTTCTTCATTCATCTTCTCGCATTAAATGCTTCTGACACGAAGTATGGTCGTCTCCTGAGTTTTTATCCGTTGAACTCTTTTCTAGTGAGACAATCAGACGACCTATTCTCTATTAATTATTAAAATAAATGAGCATTTATGAGAGTAGAAAGGATTCAAATAAATGAAGCATAAAGAAGGAAAGATTTGAGAATAACAAAAATCTCTAACATTCTGAATCACTGTTAGTAAAAAGAGTACTCGAGTGATATATAACAATACTTGAGTGTTTGTGAGAAATAATAGTGAAGAATTCAAAACACTTTTCTTATTACTCGAGTTTTGAAGATAAAGCTTGGAAGTATTCTCATTACTCAAGTGATTATAGAGATACTCGAATGTTTGAGTCAATTTGTAATAATACTTTCAATGCTTCTCAAGTTCTACCAAAAGTATTGACATTACTTGAGTGTTAGATAATAAAACTCGAGTTTAACTGTGTTTATAAGTTCTTCGATACTTGAGCTTTAAATATTTGAAATCAACACTTCTATTGCTCATCGAGTTTCCTTTAAGTATTCAGCCTGAAGAAAAATTTTAGGCTCGATACTCGAGTTCTATTTCACAGGACTCAAGTATTAGCAATACTTTTGTTGATACTTCAAGTTTTCAAAGGAGTATTGAAGTTCAAAAATATTTTCTCAACTCGATACTCGAGTTTTACTTCTCAATACTCGAGTATGAGCAACACTTTTGCTAACGCTTCAAGTTTTCAAAGAAGTATTGAAATTCAAAAGGGATTTCTGAGCTCGATACTCTAGTTTTGTTTCACAGTACTCAGGTTTTGCCAAAACTTTCAAAAATAACTCGAGTCATGGTTGAAAGTATTCTGTTTTGAGAACAGTTTTAAAACTTGATACTCGAATATTATATACTAGTACTCGAGTGTTAACAACTCCTTCACTAAACCTTGAGTTCCATTGAAAGTATTGGTTTTCTGAAACCTGTTTCGGCACTCGATACTCGAGTATTGTCGATCAATACTTGAGTGTTGTCAACATTTTCTCTAAAACTTGAGTTCTAATGAGAGTGTTGGATTTCTGAAACTTGTTTCAACACTCGATACTCGAGTATTGACGCTCAGTACTCGAGTGTTGTTAACACTTCCACTAAAACTTGAGTTCTCTTGAGAGTGTTGAGTTTTAAAAGCATATTTTGTACAATGGTACTCAAATATTGATCCTTATCACTTGAGTATTCTCAACACTTTCACTAAAACTTGAAAATCACATAAAGTGTTTGTGAAAACATTGAATTTTAACATGATTTCAAAAACATAATTGTCATCATCAAACATTATCTCAACAGTTTCATCTTCTCATGGTAGAATGTAATGGTAATTGTTGCTGCGTCCTTGAAACCATGAGAGGCTAAAATCTTAGCCTCTTGGTGATGGAGAGCAAGGCTTGAGCTCTGGGATTTATCGGGGAATATTCTTAGTCAAATCTTGTATTTGAGTATTTGTAGAGAATTTTAGGTTTAAGGATTTCCACTATTATATTGATGTTTACAGATTTGTGAACCTATGATTTGGCTATGTATTTGGATTGGTGTTGTTCATGTTGATTAGAATATATATATATATATATTTTAGACTTTATCCCTTATGTTCATCTAGTTGTCAATGATTGTTGGTAATTAGTTGTTCGTTTGGTTTCTGTGATTGTGATTGTAATTCATTGAGGCATGAGCATCATTTATCCCTTTACATTCTGAGTGGGGCTAAACAATGTTTGAAGGAATGTTTATTGATTTGGATTCAAGTAAATTGCATAAATTGAACCATTGGACCGAAGCGATGATTGTTGGTAATCATCTGTATCGAACTGGAAGGCAAGAAAACTGTGTCCGATCACCGCCCTTGCGGGTTTTTGATTTAGTGAGCTCCTCCTCTTTTTTTTTTTTGTTGCTCTAACTTTTGCCTAAGCCGCCCTTACGGGTTTTTGACTTAGCGAGCTTCCTCATTTTTTTTTCACTCTAACTTTTGCCTAAGCTGCCCTTGTGGGTTTTCGACTTAGCAGGTTTTTTTTACTTCATTTTTTCTTACACATAATACTTCTTTACAGTATTTGCATTGATGGACCTTAGTAGTTTTTGGCCCTCCATATCTTCCAAGACCAATGCACCTCCGAGGAAAGCATTCTTAACAACATATGGGCCTTCATAGATTGGAGCCCATTAACCCCTACCATCTTCATGGTTTTGCAAGATTTTCTTGATTACTAGGTCTCTACTTTGAATTGCCTATGTTGTAGCCTTTTATTAAAGGCTCTTGCCATTCTTGATTGATATAATTGCCCATGACACATCACAGTGAGCCTTTTTTTCCTCGATCATATTCAAATGTTCAAATCGAGAGCATATCCATTCACTTTCTTCTAGGTGTAACTCCACCATTATTCTCAGGGATGGGATTTCCACCTCAATCGATGTGACAATTAAAGTATGAATGGATCACATAAATCCTTGATTACACTCCCATTGAGGTTAGGCCCATTGTAGGTGATGATTCTCTCTAGAAATCCATATTTATAGATGATATTGACCTTTAGGAATTTGATGAAGGTTTTTTGAGTGATACTAGCAAAGGAATTGGCCTCTACCCACTTAGTGAAATAGTCGATGTCAACAAGAATAAATCGATGACCATTCGAGGCCTTAGGGTTGATTGGCCCAATGATATCAATGCCCCATATAGAGAACGGCCATGGGGATAAGAGGTTATGCATCGAAGTTGGGGGAGCACTACTTTTGTTAGAGTAGATCTGGCACTTATGGCATGTCCTAACATAGTGGATGCAGTCTTTCTCCATCATTGCCCAATAGTAGCCACATCTCTAAACTTATTTGATCATCGTGTTACTATTTTCATGAGCCACAAATTCCCTCATAGATTTCATATAGGATCTCATGTGCTTCTCTCTGGTCTACACAACGTAGTAACGTTCCATCAAAACTTCTCTTATACAAGATGTTATTACTAATAAAGAAACCCAAAGCCATCCTTCGAATGATTTTCTTCTAATTTTATGTGGCATCTGGCTGGTGGCACCATCTTTCATGTATGTTTTGATATCATGGTACCAAGGTTGCTTATCACCTTCTTCATTTATGTTGAAGCAAAATGCCAGTGCCTCTCTAGCTTCAATTTGAATTGGTTAGATGTGGACCCCACAATCAAGTTGAATCATAGCCGCTAGGGTAGCCAACGCATCTGTGAAGAGATTTTTATCTCTGGGCAAGTGATGGAAACTAATTGCTTCAAACTGCTTAATTAGCTCCGTTAGGTACTCTTGATAAGGAAGAGAAGGCACACAAAGGAGAGAATAGGAGGAGGAGCAAAGAGCCAATCTGGCTAGAAGTCGAGGTAAGGACATGATTTTGGCTCGAAATATTCCAATTCTTCAAGTTTCTAGCTCCCATCCTCTGTTTAATATGTTTATTTTCTCTTGGTTTAGGGAATTTCAAGAGTAAAGTTTCAGCCCCAATTTGTCCTAGAGAAAGAAAGTGATTCAAAGCTTAAATTGGAAGAAGTAAGTTCCAATATCCAACTCTATTTTATGTAACTTGCTAATTGCCGAAATGTGGTCGTTTCTAGTTTTTTTGAAGTTTTGAGTATTGAACCCTAAAGGGGCTGCTGGTTTGAAAATTTTGAGATCCATGGAAGAGTGTTTCATGTTGTATAGTGGTTAGGAAAATAATTAGAAGCAAGAATAAGCTAGTCTATGGAAAGGAATAATGAAAATCCAATTTCCTTTTCTTATGGTGATTTTATGCCAGAGCTGGAACAGTGGGAAAGAAGTGGTTTTTGATGATTTTAATGCTTCTAATGTGTTTAGAATGAGAAATTGTGTAGGATACAGGTGAGAAAATAAATTTGGAAGCATTATAATTGAAATTAGAAAAGTTAGAGTTCAAAAGGTTAAGTGGGGCATACGATAGAAGAGGAGTTTTGAATTGTAATAATGCATTCCAATGGATAAGTTTTGATGGAAAATGAATTACATTGTTGTGTATTCATTGGAATTAACAAGGAAGCCTACAAAAATCGAAAGCTAAGAAAGGGGCAAGTGCAAGATCAACAAAGTATAAAAGGTAGCAAATGTACTAACTTATGCATTAATATTGTTATTGATTATTATTGTGATTGTTTGCCATGATGTTTGAATTGATTGAGCTATGTGATGTTTGAGCATGTAAATCCTTACTTATGTTATGCATTGGCCATATGCTAGTTTGAGTATTTTTGCATATGCTAAGTTATGTTCATAGTCGTAGTTAGATAATGTCATTGATAATAATCATGTATGTTAATTTGTTTGTTAGTATAATATGCGATTGAGATTTCCAAGAAATCTCATTCTTTCCTTAACAGTAACCCTCTAGGACAAAGTTCCAACCAAGGCAAGGGCAAGGAGAATGAGTGCTAGAGAAAAATTGGCTTCAAGCTATTGTGACTATGTGCTTTTAGACCAAAGTTTGTAATTATATGTTAATTTCATAATGTGAACCTTGGAATGTTAAAACCTCCCTTATACTATGTATTAAATGGTTATCATGTAATGATGATGAATATGCTCACTAATCATGGATATAAATTGTATATGGAAAGTTATGATCCTTTTTCCAACCATTTATTAGTCATTTTTGGCTGCTGGCTAGTTTGGCCATGGCAAACTCAAAAGATGGCTACGGCGAAAGTGACCCGAAAAGGATTACTCTCATATTTAGGCAAGTAGGTCATGGTGCAAGTAGAAGTTTACCACAGCAAAGTTCCACAAATAATTTGATTCAGTTATGATGATCAAATGAACAATGAATATTTAGGCAATTTACTGTATTGATTAAGTAAGAAATTGATTAAATTAATATTTTTTCCCCTATAGAGAATTGAATGAGCTTTAATTAGAGACTTGAACTACTTGATTTCGATATTTTTAAAATTAGTTATGAGTTTTTAACGTTGGTAAAAAATTTTAGGATTTTACCAAGTGAACAATAACTGTAAATAGTAATGCAAGAAATGTTTTAAAAGTTCACTTGGTGCACCAATAAAACTAGAGATTGTAAAGTATTTAAATGATCTAGTTATGGTCTCTATTAGACATAAAAGGTAATGGAAAGTGACGTTTCCGTTAGGATGTGAGGTTTTAACATCAAATATATCTTATTTATATTTTTAAAATGAGTGGTAATTCCCTAAATCTAATAATCATACTAAGAGATATGTCATTCCAAAGTTGGGCAAAACTACTGAAAAATAGAAAATGACCAAATGAACAACAACTTTCAAATTTACAATTGGGTATGATTTAGAAGTGGAATTGCCCATAGCTTATTTTCCATCAAAATTTTATTCAATTATATTCCCATAGAACTTGGAATCACTCAATTTCAATTTTTCTACAATTAATTATAATTTTCCAAAGTTTGGCTAATTTTATGGTGCTGTGAATAGTAACCTGAGAGCAAAAATTTTCAAACTCCATTATTTACAACTTATGGCTAACAAAAGTGATTTCAAATGCTTCCGCTAGATATATTAAATGGTATAAATGGAAGGCCTTACACTCAATGTTCATTTCATTTTGCAATCATCACTAGCAATTGGCCATTTTATAGATGAAGAGCAATAGAATTATCTTTGTATGCTCCTTTCGCTACAAACCAGGAAGGATTGAGATGATGTAAAAAGTGTCACCGGTGATAGTTTCATAAACATGCGGCGTGATTGTTGAATTTGGAGGGAGGTGGTGGTATATCACGGTAAAGCTTTTGAAACCAATTTCATGCATGTGCATATATATATATATAATTTTACTTGCTACATTTTTATTTAGCTTTGCAATTTAAACTCGTTTATAGTCTGGAATTATACTTTGATTATTGAGATTTTATATCTTGTATTCCCATGCCAGTAACTAGGTGAGTAATCTAGAGATAAAGAAAGAAAGAAAACTCTACTATGTTGGGTCTTTTTCACATTCTATTAACAGATCAATCACTTGTAAACACTTAGTTATGTATACTCCTCTTATTCTATTTATAAAAGAGAGAGAAATTTTATGATTTTATTTATAATACACATCATTAATTTTTTCATATGAATATACTATTTTATTATTTTATTATTGTTTAGATTTTGTAATCTCAATGTAGAGTGTCCAATAAATAGGTGTATACAGCTAGAATGTCATTAACTTGTAAGACATGGTTAATGGGATTTAATGTTTTTCTTAATATCGACAAAATATGTTGAAAGCAATTTATAAATAAGATCATAAGAGTATATTTTATTTTTAATAATTGATATTGAAACTTGCTACTTAACCCTTGTTTATATGTAAAAGACGAATGATTTAGGATATGCTTGTTTCTGTTTGCCGTTTTATTCATTTCAAAATTGTTTTATAAAATTGTTTTTAAAAAAAATTAAAATAAGAAAAATCTGTTTGGAGATTGTTTTAAAAAATTATATTAGAAAATAAGCATACTTAGATTGGGGTGCCAAAATTTAATTGTAACTCTAAATTCTTAAATGGAGAAAAAACCATCAAAAGAAGAATAATATGTTTCTTAATTTTCCTAAACAAAAGTTAAGAAATGCAAAAAAAAAAAATAATTTTTTTAAAATTTCTTAAAAACAAGTTTATGTTAAAATTGTTTTTTTTATTTTTTAAAAACAAGTTTATGTTTTTTTAAAAAAACAACTTACTAAAAATAATACTCCAAAAAAAAATTTTCATTGTCTTTAAAAACAAAAAAAAATAAAAATGGAAACAAACAAAACCTTAGTTGCGATTTTTTTTTTTAAAAAAAAATAGAAATAAACAAACCTTAATTTTGATTTGTTTTTTATTTGTCGGGTTGTTTTGTTTATATAGTTTCATTATACTTGGGCTCGTCACCATAGCGAAAGCCTCCCCATTTTTTCTGCGATTGTTTGAAACTGAACTTTTAATTTAGGGCTTGATCTTGGGCCTGCTTTATTTTGGGGCTTTGTTTACTTTGGAATTTCTTTTTTTAGTGTGTGCCCACTAAATATTTAATGTTAAAAAAATATATTTTGCCAATGAAGGTGGATCCAGCCGAAAATTATAGTTTAAACTCAACTTGAAGATGTGCCTTTATTTAATGGCTAACAATATTTAAAATAAAATACCCTATAGTAGAAGGATATATCTGCGTAACAAATAAATCTACGTTTTTTTTGTTGTGTATGAGAGGGTGAGCCTAAATAATTCCATAGATCGACTGCACAATGAGAAATTAGTAAGGCTTCAGAACTCTAATTAATTCAGTAATAGTTAGGTTTTCAAAAAAATTTACCAGAAAGATAAATTACAAATATCAATTCGATAATTTTAAATATACAAATCTCGGTTATAAAATGAGACTTAAATGTTATTAATTTATGATTTACAAATGTCTACATCATTATTTTTTAACTTATTATTTATGAAATTTTATTAGGGACCTAAATATTATTAAATTGCAACTTTTATGACTTAATTGTCATTCTCATATTATTATAGACTGGCCAATACAAAACTATCCCCGAGACAATCATTTTTTTTTATTTTGATATGAAACATTTGTATATGTGTTCTAAACATTGAACACCAAATCAAACAATACTCTGCTCAGCTCAACCTCATGCATAGTATTTCTATAGTTGGCTAATTTAATTATATTTATGTATCTATATATTAACTAATATATATATATATATATATAATGTAAGCGGAAAGGTTTAAGAAAGATAACCAATTAGATCACCTTTTTCTAAGAATAGGTATTTGTATGCTAGGAGCAATCATATTCGCATACTATTAGGTTTTAAATATGGGCACTTATATTAATCAGAACTCTAATCATGATTTATCAAGTTGTATGGATTAGTTCATTTTGCTAGACTGGTCACATCCTCTATTTTGGTACTTTATTATATATTTGGAGTACTATGATTCAAATGAACTGTAAATTATAGCTCATAAATTAAAATTTACACTATTATTTTGATATTACTATTCATTTGGCATTATTAGTTTGTCAAACCTCGAAAATCCATAACTAAATCTAGAAGATTTGTATGAGAGTGATCTAAAACTTTTTTGAAAGCTCTTCAAGTCTTTTACATGAGAAAAATATTATACTATCCTGATCTAGTTTGGGTTGATATAGTTTATACATTTTCTTACCTTGCTTTGCTTTTCAAACATATTCTAAGCCTAATCTTTAAAAATTCATAACTCATATTATAGACCTCCTTTGTTTTTTGATACAATATTGTAGACCTCCAATTGATCTTTTTTGAGAGCTAATAAAAAACTTGGTATTTGTGAAAGGTCATTTTTTACAAAACAAGGCATTTAGTCTGTTTAACAATTATTAAATAAATAATCATGGTTATTAAAAATTTGTTTATCACTTTCAAAAACCTTATGTCTCGTTCTTCAAATTAACACATTAGGATACAGGGTACAATATCATCCACAAATCAACTAAAATAAACTCATATGTAAGACTAAGGGTACAATCAGCATAAGGGTTACAACACAGCCCACTAGTCTCCATTCTTCAACACTGTCTTTTACGTAAGACTAAAGATACAATTAACATGAGGGTTAGCACCCAGCCCACTAGTCTTCATTCTTTCATATTGTAATTCAAACAATACAATTCCCAAAAATTTCCAAAGGCATACAATGCTACAAAGGTTTATGTCTCTGCCTGCTTTCCTGGATCACTCTTTGGATAAGAGGTCTCGCCTAAAAAAAATGTTAATAGCACAGAATGAGACATTAAGCCCCCACAACCAAAATTAATTTATAATATATGCAAAAAAGGAATGTAAGTCAAAGAAGTAGACTTATCAACAGTCACATTAAAAATTTCAATAATACATAATACTTTCAATAATTGAACCTGTCTCCACTCATTCATTTCGCTCCCCTTTATATCTTTTAGACATAATACAGCTCATCAATGCCAGTATACTTGACCAAAGGTTAACTAATTACTTCAAGAACACTGCCCCCGTCCATGTCACCACCAATATACTATAACAAGAAGGTATCCGCCCAAAACACTCAACTCAAATTCGGGCTACGAATGAGAGAACCGATGGACACACAATTCAACCGCATCTCTTTCACACAACCCAATATATCTCATATCACAATACAATATATTCAGTGTAATATATTTTTCTTTTATCAGCATCCCAAAACAAATAACATTCCACATAAGTCACAATAATCTCAACAGCAATATTATCACTCATAATCACAACTCATATATATAAATTGGAAAATACACTATTTCAATGGAAATTGGTAAATATTTAAACATATACATGATTTTTCAAAAAAAAATGTAAATAATATAAAAGAAAATAAGGTCTCAAAAACATCTTACAGTCCATAAAGTGCATATAAAATAAATTAATCCAAGTTACCTCAACTCCAAGCTCAACCTTGAAAACTTTATAAGTCAAGAGTATAATTCACAATTTTACATCACACATACCAATCTACACAATAATATAGACATAAATTTAATACACAACTTACATAATTAACACACTTAACCAACTTAAGAGTTTTGAATTAATTACCCAAAAGTTACAATTTCATACGTTAATCTCAATCATTTGTTCTCACTTTAATTTTGCACTTTTCACAACTCAAATAATTGATTTGAATCATAATTTAACACCAGTTACATATTATTGTACAAAATCCCCAATTTAAAATTTATATTTTCAACATAAAATTGCTGTCTAATAAACCTTAAATTTTTTTCAACAATCTAAACTACTTAAAACACCAATAGAACACCCAATAATCCAAATAAATTGTTTTATTCAATCTTAATTGGCCAAACAATCCAGAAAAAGAAATTGGGTCTGTTTACAAGAAAAATCATTATAAAATAATAAAACAAATAATTCAAAAATTCAAACTGATTAAAACTCAAAACTTCTCAAAACTCTAACTCTAAAAATTTCCTTTAATCAGAATGAAATCACTACCATTTGAAAGATCAAAATACGTAAAACAACTTTTATAAAAAAAAGTTTAGTAATTAGAAGAAGTTTTACTTACCAAAATAAGTTCTAAAGAATGAAACTCAGTAACGATGACGGTGTACATAGAGAAGGAGATGCGGATGCAGAGGGGGAGAGAAAAAAAGACGCTCTCTCACACTTTTAATAAAGATTTTGCAAAAATTAACACGTACGATCCAAAGGAAAAATTTACAATAAAAGACCATATGTTTTCATTCTTTTCTATTTTCTCCCTTTTCTTTTCCTCCTTTTATTTATCTTATTATTTTTTTAATCATACATTTCATTTATTTTATAATACCAAAATACATTTGAGTGAATCATATTACTCAATTAAATGTAGAATAATTTTTAATTATAAAAAAATAAATATTCTCTAATGATAATTTTAGAAATGAAATTTTAGGATGTTACAACTTGCATAATTTACACATGCCAATACAATCAAATTCCATTTCCTTCTCACTGACTTGTTCGGCTGAAGCATATAAGTATGAAGGGAACTAATGATTTCTCAACATCATTCCATATCTAATATGTTCCTTAATCATGTTTTGATAAGTGGTCTTAAATCCACTTATCAACTAAATTTAATAAATATTCAAATCCAAATCCATCAAAATCATTGTTTTATTAGCTTCTCTTGATCATATGACTGAAAATCATGTTCCTATTTTTGTTCTCTTGAGATGACGCCGTATATGTAATATTAGAGTACCATAGATTCATTTTCCCACTTAATACTACTAAATTTTAATTTCCCAATTAAAATGGAGTTAATATTAATTGAATAAATTCTTTTTGGAGATTCTTTGATTATATAATCAATGTGAGACCATCAAAAAATCATATTTATTAGAGAGTAATTCCCTAATTTCTTTCAAGCTCAAATATGCACTATTACAAAAGAGGCTTCTTGTAACATCCCTTAATTATACCTTTATGCCTATTAGCGATCTTAGCTAACCACTCACATGCTTATATAAAATCAACGTACCCATTGAACCTTAAAATATTTTTCTCATTAATATCCACTTGATAAAGCTCTGATATTTACTGGCTTTTACAAAAACCATGCACACTTCTAGGTAAGGTTTCTCCAATACTTTAAGAGGCATAGGGTTTTTATTTAGTCAAGTTCAAGCTTGATTAACATAAAAGAAATCATAAAATTTTGCTTTTTGAATGATTTCCAAAACTTTGTTTCTGGAGGGTTATGCCACGATCAACTTCCTTAGAGCCACAATAAAATCTCTCAGTTCCTTTCGCCGTGGCCAACTCTGGCATTCATTGCTGTGAACTCCTCAAATATAATGAGGAATTCCTTCTCGGGTACACTTCATTGCAATGAACATGGTTAGAGAGCATGAACAACAGAAAAACCAGAACTGATGCAAAACCTATTTTCAACCACAATAGCAGCCCAACTTAGCATATTCAACATCATTTATACATATTCTACTACATAGACTATAAAATAAGGTCTTTAACATGCAAAGCCTTGCATTCTATAATTAGCATATAATTACAACTTGAATTCCACACACAACACATAAAACATATCAACTTATTCCAAAAATTCTACTACCATTCTCCACCTTCAGCATTCAATCTCCTTGACTTTATTCTGATTGAAGCTTTGAGCTGAAGGGTTATTATTTTGAGGAGGATGAGATTTCATGGAAATCTCGGTAGTAAATTATACTAACAAACATATTAATATGCATGATTGCTATGTATGACACTAACTAACCATGACTACGATCATACCTTACTATATGCAATTGAACTGAACTAGCATATAGCTAATACACAATATATATAGTAATATTTTACATGCTCAAACATCACATGACTGAATCAACTGAAACGATAATGTCAAACAATCACCATAATAATCATAAGCAATGTAAATGCAAGAGTTAGTAAATCAGCTGCCTGTTATGCTTTATCCAACTTAGCTTTACTCCTCTCCAAACCTCTGAGCTTTGTAGATTCCCTTGATAAATTAGACACATAAAAAGTACCATAATGCAATTCCATTACCAATTGTCCCTTGGAATGCATTGCATTAGCTTATGCTTCATTTTTCTTAATCTGAATTTTCTACTCTTTAACTCCTTCTTCCAATTACTCTCTAGCTATTTCATAATACCAAAAATCATCTTCCTTTGGCCCTTAGAATTTCGGCCAGCAACCCCCCCACATAGGATTCCAATCAAAATTCCCAAAACAATCCAAACAACCATAAACTAGCTACCAACAAGTTTCATAGTAGTATCGGAGATGGGTTTTGGGAGTTACCTCATCCAATTAGAGCTTTGGACAACTTTCTCTCTAAAGCAACTTGGGGATGTAGCTCCTCTCTCTAGAATTATACAGACTAAAAGAACATAAACTGATTAGATAGAGGGTAGAGGCTAAAGGGTTGAAGAATAGGAATATTTCATACCAGAATTAGATCCTTACCTTGAGTTATGGCTGGATTTCACTTTGCTCTTCCCTTTCTCTTCTCTCCCACATGAGCTCCTTCTTTTCCTTTTCCTTTTTTCTAATGCCCGTGCATCCCTTCTGCCTCTCTTCCTCTTTTATAATAGCTAATGGCTTATTCAATAAGCCTTCTTGATTTCCTATCCAAGTTTATGGGCATGTCCCACAAACTTTGTCTTCCAGATTCCACTGGTATATGATAAAGCAACTTTTCATCAATAACATTTACTTCATAAATACTTCCTCTTAATTCTCTTTCATATAGAATACTGATACTGGTATTTGGTTACCTTTAAGCCTATCAATTTAATTATTTTTTTATCCTTTATTTGTCTTGCTTGGAGACTGAGCAAAAATACTCCAAAAATTCTTTTTGGGAATCCTCTAATCACTTGACTAGTCTATCATCATAGGAAATTCCCATAATTTAAGAGTACCCCTCATAATTTTCTCTACGTCAAACTCTTTTCACAGATGCATTTTCCAAAATTTCCTATATTTTCTCTTTTTCTAGGACTAACTGCACTTTTAATTTTCTCTTAGGTAAACAACTTTGAACTTAGCCTGGAAACTAATTTTAGAAATGCACTAACTTCTTGAACTATTTTCCCCATTTTTATCATAATTATCTGAAGCCTCATGATATTTTAAATAATTATATTTGTCTCAAAATCCCTTAATTAATCAAATATTAATTAATTACTGAAAATTCATTTTCAGGTTATTTGTGCCTTTTTAACCTCAATCTCACCTCAAATATATTTCAGGGGATTATTTTGCACATTTTTCTACCTTGGGAGATTTTCTGACATTTTGGGTCAAAATTACAAAGATGCCCCTAACGTTTGCCTTTACTTGACTAACATGCGCTTAAACCCTTTCTTTAAAGTTTCTAAGACTCCATTGACCCTTAACTACCTCTTAATCCCTCATTTAACCTTTTATTAGTGGTATTGAAAATGTGGATGTTACACTTTTGCCTTCTAACAACCATTTAATGGTGGATGTTTTTGCTTGGAACGTTACTAACATTATTCTGTTACATCCAAAAGGAGCTGGAAGTGAAAAGCAATGCTTTTCACATCCAACCTTCTCAAGGTTGGACTTGAGACGTGTTGCTTTTGACTTTTAGCTCTTGCTAAACATGACAAAATGAAGAAGGTTGGATGTGAGAGGCATTATTTCAATTTAGAATGATTTACCTAGTAGATAATCAGGAAAAGAGACAACATTTTCTTCTTCAACAACAATATTCAAGGAGAAAAAAAGGTGGCAAAGTCAAGCAAAGAAAAACAAAAGGGTAGATAATTTGACCGAAATGGCGCCTTCTAGTTTATTCAAAATATGATTGCACCAAATAATGCAATATAGGGCACAATCAATCATTCTTCTCAAGGAGCGCTTTTATTGGAAAACCTATTCTAAATTAGCTATGAAAAACATGTTGATTTAGGTAAAAGGGGGGTTTGGTTTTTAAACTGTTAGGATATGATTTGATCAAGAGGGGGGGTGAATTAGTCTAATAAAATTTTCACAAACTTTTTGAAAATAAAACAGAGTATGAAAAGAGGTGAACAAAGAGATTTATCCTGGTTCGGTTCACTTGACCTACTCCAGTCCTAAGTGTCCTCTGAGCTTTTCAAATCCACTAATCACAAAATATTACAACAGCACAGAAGGAAGACTCTCCCCCTTCCTAACTCAATTCAACCCACTGACCCTTTTGCTTGTGTCTTTTCCCACTCAAGATTCTCTAATCTTGAGTTACTCTCATAGAAGCAATGAATGAATGTATAAGTATATTCTCCTTTTTGAAAATTAAATGATGAACACTAAAGCACTTGTGACTGAGAAAATGAAAACAGAGGAGGTAAATGAAGAACAATAAATTTGATTTCCAGTAGTTGCGTTCTTTATCTTCTAAAACTTGAATGCTTCTCCTTTTATAGTTGGAAAGCATTAATTATCCGTTAGAAACATTTAATTTTCTGTTACTCTCATTCTCGTCGTTCACCTTCCCACATTAAATGCTTTTGACACGAGGTATGGTTGTCTCTGTGATTATGTCTGTTGAATCCTTTTCCGGTGAGGCAATTAGACGTTCCATACTCTGTTAATCATTAAAATAAATGAGCATTTATGAGGGTAGATAAGATTCAAATAAATGTAGCATGAAGAAGGAAAGATTTGAGAATAACGAAAAGCTTCTGACACGCTGAAACACTGTCAGTAAAAGCAAACTAGAGTTGTAAACAACAAAACTCGAGTGGTTGAAGAAATAACAAAGACCAAATCAGAACACTCTTGTTGTAACTCGAGTTTTGTAAATAATGCTTGAAAGTTTTCTCATAACTCGAGTCATTATGAAGAAACTCGATTGATTTGAAGTTTATTTGACACAATACTTTCAACATTCATCAAGTTTTAATAAGAGTTTTAACAAAAGTTGAGTTATAAAACTTAAAACTCGGGTTTACTGAGGTTACAGTACGTTAAAACTTTGTGATTTCTTCGATACTTGAGTTTCATACTCTAAAACTTCAAGTTATAAGTATTTCAAATCATAACTTTTATTGTAACTCGAATTTCATTGGAAGTTTTGAGTTTAAAACAAGTTTATACCTCGAAACTCGGGTTACATCTCTTAAAACTCGAGTTGCATCAAAACTTTTGTTAAACCTTCAAGTTCAAAAAGAAGTTTTGTAGTCAAAGATTTTTTAGCCTTCGAAACTTGAGTTCTATCTCTTCAAAACTCGAGTTGTATAAAAACTTTTGTTGAAACTTCAAGTTGTGAAAGAAGTTTTGAAAGTCTCTCTTCGAAACTTGAGTTTTGCTTCCCATAACTTCAGTTCCATCAAAAATTTTGTTGAAACTTCAAGTTTTGAAAAGAGGTTTCATGATTCAAAGAGTTTTTCAAAGTCCGATACTCGAGTTTTGCAATGCATAACTCGAGTTTCATCAACCCTTCCATTAAAACTTGAGTTCTCTTGAAAATTTTAGTTTTCTAAAGCAGTTTTAGCACTCGAAACTCGAGTTCTATCACACACAACTCGAGTTGTGACAACACTTTTGTTAAAACTTGAGTTCTACTAAGAGTTTTGGATTTCTGAAACTTGTTTCAAAACCTGATACTCGAGTTTTGACTCTCAGAACTCGAGTTTTGACAACACTTCCACCAAAACTTGAGTTCTCTTGAAAGTGTTGAGTTTTGAAAGTATTTTCACACAATGTAACACGAGTATTGAACCTTATAACTCGATTTTTCCCAACACTTTCACTAAAACTCGAAGATTACTTAAAGTTTTATGAAAACAATGAACTTTATCATAAGTTCAAAAATATAATTGTCATCATCAAAACATTATCTCAACAGAAACAGTGGTGCAGTAAAGGGAAATTACAAGAGATAAATATTTTTGATCTTTTGAATTAATGAATGAATATCTTGGATTAAAAGTGAAATATGATGAGATAGGCCCTTGATGATGGAAACTTGGGTATCATTGCTCTTAAATGATATGGTAGTTTGAAATTCTCTAAGTCTAGATAAAAAACCTAAGTAATCACTTAGGTCCAATATTCTAATTAGTGAAAACTTGTTTTGATCAAAGTTAATTAAAAGCTCTTAAAACATTGTTGAAAACCACTTAAAGTGCAATTGAATAGATTATGCTAATGCTCTTAATGGATTCAATCACAACCATGAAAACAAGTAAACAAATTAATTACCAATAATCACTAACAATCAATTAATATCCAACATAAAATAGCATTCAATTCAATCATATAGTTTAATAATAAGATTTACCAATCGATAATCAAGGTTTACATAACAGTAGAAATTATAAATGTAGAAATATCCAAAAAAATGTTTAAACATAGAAGTAGACTAAGAAAACTCCCATACTGTATCTATGTGCTCAAGCTTTGTCCTCCATCACTAGGAGACTAAGGAATTTAGCCTCTCATAGCTCCAAACTTGCTGCAATCACTTCAAATTTGTTTTACCATAAGGGAAGCCAAAAAGGGGATGTAAATATGAAGGAGAAGGTGGTGGAAGTGATTTGATTAGTTTGGAATTGCAGAAAAGGGTGGAAAAATGGAGAAAAAGTGGAAGATGGATGGATGGAATGAGTGGAGGCTTGAGAGAGAAGTGGCTAGTGCTCTCCCTTGCAAATCTATAGAGAGGTGTTCTTTTCACTGCTACTCCTTTCCATATGTAACAAGTAAATGACCTGATTCAAAACGCATGGTTTTACTAATACGCGCTGAGGTCACGACCTAAAACAGTTAAGTCATGACTTGGAAACATTCAAATCGCGATCTGGGACAAAACACATACCTCCTGGAAAAATATCAAAGTTGCGACTTTAAAAGGTGAGGTTGCGATCTGGGGGCACAAAGACACCTCCGAATTGCGTTCTTTGCTCTTAATGACCTTTGTGGCTCTTTCAATGCTCCATCTTGGTCTTTAAGTCTCCTCCAAATGCCTATGAACGAAAGCAAAAAGCTGTGTAAAAATTAAACAAATTAAGATCAAGGCATTTACAGTTTAGATGAGATAAGTGACCTATTTTGACCTTTAAATTAGCAAAATGCAATTAATAAATTAATATAATCAAGAAAGGTATAAATGCATACAAAATGAGGGTAAAAGTGTTACAAAACACTATAAAATACTAAAAAAAACTATGTAAATATTAGGTTCTATCAGTAGAAGTACTTGTAATCCTCATTCTTGATAATGCATTGTCTTTTGTATTTGGGAATTGGGAATAGAACACAACAACGCATTTATTGAGCAATTTTCTGGCTAATGCGAAGCCCAAAACTGTGACTTGAGCACCAATCCAATACAACAGACACACAAAAGTCATAACTACAAAAATCTTCAATCCGGAAGCCCAAAAAAAATACTATGAAAAATTAGCCTTTGATATAAGTAGCTATCATAATTTAGATTTGATGAGTGATCTGCGGCGAAGTGAGAAGAGATATCAATATAAAAATTGGGCTCAAATTTTGTGAGGCTTACACGTAAAAAGAAAAATGAAGCTTACTTTTTTCTTCATATCTCTCTTTACTTCACCTCATATCACTATATTTTTCCTTCTCAGGTAGAATATGCAGCATCTTCATGACAAGGCACATGAAGGGCGTGGGTTTGAGGTTACCACCGTAAGTCCCACCGTTATTTGAGCTCCATGGCTTTGTCCACGCTGTCAAACCAAAACATTGTTCCTTCCAATAAGTGTTCTGGTAGATCTTTGATCGGAGAATCTTCTCCACCAAATTTTGTGGATTTGTTCCTTTGATGCTTTTCGCTACTGGATCAGTAGAATCCACCATTGATGAAGTTCTTCACAAAGGATTAGCTGGTAAACCTGATCCATGAAATTAACCAGATACAGGACAGTGATAATGACAAAGAGATTGCAACCTTTGGCTTCACTGTTTCAAAATTAGTATCTACCAAGAACGAAAAGAACAGAGAAATGTCAAACTGTGATTGGGAGCGTAAAATTAGTATCGGCTAGCTTAGCCAACCACTCTCACGTCCATCCCTTTATTGCTGGATGTGAGAGGATAACGTAAAATCACCCTTTTGTTGTAGTGATGGTTCCATCTTTGGATCGCTTGAGGTGTTCAATTCAGGCATACTCGTATGATCAAAAGTCTGCCACCGATAGGTGGCCGCTTTGGTATCAACTATGTATAATCTTCACCCTCTTTCGTCCCTTTGTTTCAGACGATATCCGCTTCTTATATAGATTGGTACCGTTTGATGTACCTTTCATGAGGTGGATGTCTCTCAAATGCCTTGCACTGGAAGGGGGTATTTACCTGCTTTCTTTAGAACAGGGCAACCTCTAGGTTACTACGCTTGGTGGCCACTCTTCACACTTTCCCATTTCAATTTGGTATAGTGGTGTGCTGAGCAAGTGTAGCCACATCACATGTATTTTTCCCATAATTTATAAGGAAATCTTAGTCTTGGATGCATTTTTCATTTCTAGGGCATGTAATCTTTTTTATGAACTCATATAAATCCCAAAGTAATTTTCTCGTATTTTTATCCAATTATTTGAGGCTTCCTGATATTTTTCATAATTAAATTTGGCTAATCATCCTTTATATTGCCAAAAACAAAAAAATTATTTAAAATTTATTTTTAGAAAATTTCCACTATTTATACCTCAATTATACCTTAAATATAGTATGAAAAATTATTCTATACCTTCTTACATCTTGAGGGAATTTTCCTGAAATTTTAGGCATAATTTCAAAAATTGTTATTTTGACCCGTAATTTTAAAAAAGTATGCTTTTTCCATAATTCAAGACGGTAAATATACAATGTCACTATTGGGTATCTATAATATTATTTGACCATTGGAAAACATTTATAAGTTCATTTTTAATCTTTATTTGTAAGAGCTGAATGTTTCATAGTTCTTCAATGGCCAATTAAATCACATTTTATTTGGGTTTCGGATTATCTTAATAATTATTTTAAGATATTGTTTGTCATAATTTTCATTTAATGTATAAACATAATAGCAAAAACATGTTATGTCTTTACTCATTGCCCATTGGCATAGATAAAACTTGTTCCCTTTATTCTATTGACTAGAAGTATTCCTTGCATGGCAAATGCTTTTTATTGCACAATTTATAAAACAAAATAATACAATGTTTATTATTGCAATTTATATATAAAAACTATTTCAATTTTAAATGTGGGTATGAGCATTAAGGATGAAAATATAATCACTTACAATGTAACAAATTCAAGTTTGAGTAGTTGCTAGAAGAGATGTTCACATTTAATGTTTAACAAAAAATTTCATCATTAATTAGTGATGGAAATATTCCCTCACTACTCCATCACAATTGGAATAGCCTATTCTAAAAATTAGCGAGGGATGGGACAAATTTTTTGTCACTAATTAGCTATTGAATTCTCTGTCCCTAATCAATTTTTATTTATTTTTATTTTCAAATTTTTAAAATAACCGTGGCCTCACCGTTGGCTGCCACATGTAACTCATCAACGGCTGCCATTGGACGCCATTGCCTCATCGCCGACCACCATGTGTCCCTATCACCACCAGCCACTTAATCGCTGCCATATGCTACATGGCCTCATGTTTGCTCGCCACGTGTGCATGTTGTCCACATCACAAATTGGTTGCATTTTGTTACAAAGTGAGGGTTTGAAGCTGATTCTGTCAAAAAATATTGTGACAGAAATTAATAACAGATTAGCAACAGATTAAAGATGGAATTTTGCGGAACAAAATCACATCCCTAATTCGTCACCAATTTAGCAACTAAAAAGTTTTGTTATCAAATTCTATCACTAAAATTCTTTTTTTTTAGCACACAATAATTGAAATTTTTAACTTTAATAATGTTGGAAAATGGATTAGTCCAACCTTGATGGATTAGGCCCAATTCATTAAAATTGGGAGGAAAATATAATAAGTATCTAGGGTTAGAGGGGTAATATACTCCTCAAGAAAGTTGAATATTGAATTTACATGAGGGAACAATTTTCCCCATTAGTCTGGAGTGTGGTTTATGAGGAGTTAATAAACCGCTCCTCTGTTTACTCTAGATGTATAGCATAAATTGAAAGACAGAAGATACTTTTTTTTCCCCGGAAAAATCAAAAGCTCTCTCTCCCTCTCTCTCTCTCTCTCTCTCTCTCCCTCTCTCTCTC